>VVHJ01018240.1:3697-32679 GCA_015107715.1 Tylochromis polylepis
GGAAGTGAAAAGGAGCAAAAAAAAAAAAAAAAACAGGTAGCAATTTAGATGGAGGGGGTAGAGCAGAGAAACAGCAGTGCAATTAACATCCACACCTTATTTCCTAGCTCTGGTTCACTTGTCTCAGTGCATGATTAATCCACCAATGTGGACACACACACACACACACACACACACACACACACACACATTCCCAAAACACAGGCAGGTGCACACATATAAATATCCAAGGGCCAAACATAGCTACACAGCAAGTGTAGCGCTTCTCTAATCTGAGCCTAACCAGTCTGCTTCCTGCAGCCTTAATCCTATCATTATCACCTCCTAATGGGAGCCATCTCAGACACACAAAAACAAAAACAAGACAGAGAATTGGCAAGAAGTTGACCCATGTGGTGGTTAAAGGGTTTGTTTTTATAACCATATTCATTTTTATAGAAGAAGAGAATAAAAATGCAATAATTTATTTGAGAGTGGAAAAAGGCAGCACTGCTTTTGCCAGTGTTGAATGACTCATTTGCACCAGAACCTGGAAAAAACTGCCAGTGGTTCAAACTCACACAAGAACATTTCTGTCTGCAAATGTCACCATTTGGCTTTATATGATTTATATATATGTATACAGAAGAACAGGAGACCCTGACTTGTTGCCCTGGAGGTGAAACCAGACTGATGTCTATGTCAAATGGCCTGGCAAGCTTAATGAGATGAGAAAAGGCTAATCTGATTTTATTCAGGCTCTAGGGGCATCCCATTTAACCACCCAGAGTGCCACCAACACACTGAGTTAAAGGCACATCCTTTACTTTTTACACACTGGTGCTGTGACTCTTAAAAATTTAATTCTTGTCCTTTACTAAGCGAGTAATGAATAGCAGTGTTGCAAAGGAGCGCCGGAGAGTTCAAAGCGAATTAATTAAAATTATAACCTTTAAAGCTAAATAAAATAAGCTCTTCTTGGAATATTTTACAACTGAGGAAAATATCTGTGCATATAAAATATATTTAAGTATGTTAGTACTGTATATGGACACTGTGTCCCACACAGGTTCTGCACTGAGCAAATAATCCTGTCATGAATTTTCTGTGTGAACCAACTTAATCAGAAACAAAATATGGTTATCTGAATTGCAAACAGAAAAATTAAAGCCCGATTGGTTATGAAATGATTATGAAACATTATGGTAGGCGGACCTCGCCTTGACACAGTATATCAACAACAGATTTACATATTGTACGGAGACAGCTCAGTAGAGGAAACCACTGAAGTACACATAGGACGGACACAACCCATTTTCTCTTCCACTGCATGTGTCTGATGGCTGAGTGTACATGTTATATGTATTTCTGAGTTACTGTATATATATATATATATATATATATATATATATATATATATATATATATATATATATATGTGTGTGTGTGTGCATGTTCATCTAATCGTGCTGTTTGGTAACTCTAACCCTAACCCAGTAAAATAATAGAAAAATGAAAAACTTTATTTCATAAAAGGGCATAAAATTCTAAGCTTTCCTTTTTATAAAACTTTGATCTGACTCAGAATATGTGTACTAAGCACTGCAAGAGGACGCAATAATAGGGCATTTGTCTGGCCCCGGAGTTAATAAGAAATCAGCCAGCTTCACAGCCAACCAATCACATCCCCCTTCCTCTGAAATAACCTCCCTGTTTGTTTCCCTTCAGGGCTTTAAATCCAAACTTAAAAATCATTGTTTCCTCTTAACTTTTCATTGGATTGCCTGGTTATATTCACGCCTGTTTCGCTTGTGCTCGCTGTTACCAGACCCTTATCCATCCTGAGGCATCACTCTCTCCCTTGGCTGTCAGTGCTTCGGTCCAGATGTTTTGGAGCTGAATCTTGATCCTCCAGGAGTCTCATCTCTCTCTCTCTCTCTCTCTCGCTCTTCCTCTCTCTCTCAACTGTTTGTGTCTGTCTCCCTTTTTTGTGGTTTTTGTGTGTGTGTATGTGTTTGTGCAGTCTGCCCTGTTCCCAGGTCTTCACGGTAGCGAGAAGGCCATTTGGCTCTGTCTTATCTTATTTGGCAACACTTGCCGGATGTACTCTTGGAGCATATTCTTATGTTTACAGCGTATCACTTTATCATCTTCATTGCATTGGCTGCAGACCACCTTTGCTGTTTTTCAGTGTTTTTCTGTTTCTGATCTGTCAAATTCTATGGTGAGTGTACAATTCACAGATTATCATCTATCTTCCATTAAAGTAAGCCCAAGGACTTGTGTGAAAAAAAAACAAACAAACACACAAACAAACAAAAAAACTGGCTTAACTTGGATTTGTGAAACCATAGATGAATTGACAACTAACAGGTAAGTGGACATAAACCCCCATGAACAGGGGGAAGAAAATCCTTTGGTCTCTTTTTTTTTCTTACACAGAACACACAGGGCTATACACAAACATGCTTAATGTACACAGGGAACACTTACAGACTTGCATATGTTTGCATTAAAATACATGGCAATAAAGGCTCTAGATAAATGGTAAAATACATTCTACCTCACTAATTATAGGAAAATGTAAGAGGTGGCAGTGTGCTTAATGCAATGTTTAGAGCGGCTGTAAAATGGGACTGATACGTTTTTTTAAAGCGATCTGAAATCTAACTTCTAATGAGACACTGATGTCCTCTCAGATACAGATACTCTGGATTTCCACATCGTATCAAGCGTTGCCACAATGACACCTAATCTGTGTGAGGTCGCTCTTATTAACGACAGCTTTGTGCGCGAAAAATGCACGGGCAAACTCCTCCAACTCTCCACGTCTCCTTTGCCTCTTGTCACGCTCTCTGACACTGCTTCGCGCGCACACGCCTGCTCAAGCGACACGCGGCAGCGTCTCTCGGTTGTTGTCTGTCAGATGGGATGATTAATGAGGCGAGTCCACGGGCACATCCATCCAGGACCTGAGAAACCCTTGCGATCGCTGGGGGAATCAGTCACACTGAACCCTCAGAGTATCGACTCAGTCACCGTCAGCAAGATCGCAATGCCACTGAACCAAGGCTGGATAATCCAAGTTAAATAAATAAATAAAAATCCGATAGGACCAATAATAACACATTCTCTATCAAAACTGTCAGACAGACAGTTACGTCAGTATGCTATAAAAGTGGAGAAAGAAACAACTGCGGTCGATATGTTCATAAAATATAAACATTGAATTCCTGGAGTATGTCAATGACAATTAGGGTGAAGAACAAATGCAATGCCGGACAGCGTTTAAACAAACTCTCAAGACTGAAATTACAGCGTGGATCGAAAAGAAGCCTCCATCAAGTGTTCCAAGAATTAAGCAGTAAAGTGAAGGATTTAGCTAGGCAAAAAAAGAGCAAAGAAAAGGGGAATGCTAATCATCTAAGTTTCCCAGTGACCTTAAAAAAAAGGTTTAGGCTTAAATACGCTCAGACCACTGAGCTGATGGAGTCTAATCAGAATGCAAACTGCACACCATAAAAAAACCTAAATCAGACCCTACAAGTAGATAAAAACATTCAAATCAATGCACCCTTAGCTGCTGAGAGTTCTAGCTTAGCCATATTAGACCACAACTCTTTTTAAAAGAAAATGGACATTCAGCAAACTCTCTTTACTTGGATTTTTTTAATGCAAACGCAATAGTCTAAAACCAAATGTAATGTTCTTACAGAACATCAAAAATCAGGAAAGTGTTGAAAATAAAAAGGAGGAGGGAAACAGTTTGTTTGAAGTTGAAACGTTTTCCAGCTGTTCTTCTCTCGAGCCCACTTTGATGACTGGGACTGCACAATAAATAACCACTACTGCAAAACTTAAATGCCATTCAGTACTCCTGTCACTGTCCCTCAGTACTCAAGTACTTTCTGGAATCCCCGAGAAAAAAAAACCCGCGATTAAACATCTCAGCGGTCGTAAAAATCCCGTGCGCCAAAAATAAAGGCACCACAGACCCTGAAGCGCTAACACATTTAGGCTTGAACTCAAAAGTCGACCCCGCTTCAACCTCTGCCTCTCACCGCTGTCACCCGACACTACTAACGTAGCCATAAACACAACCTCTACCTGTGCCGCTTCTCCTCCACAGGCAGACCGTTTGTTTCTCACACATTATCACTCTCACCCAAACAGCCCTGGAAGACCATTTCAAAAATACTGAAAATAACAACTTACGGGTTGTTGGCAGAGCTCCGTGCACACCATTGACATGGCAGAAAATCCATAAAACGACCGGCAATAACAACGTCAGCCCCTGGGCAGGACAGTGCCGGCGCATCTTCACGGCTGCTGAGGGCGCAGGAGAGCGGGAGAGGGGAACACACAGCTGAGTGGCTGTAACGCCAGTCGGTCCGTCAGCCTGGCTTCTCAGTTGAAGACTGGCGGATAGGAGAGGAGCCCGGCTACACGGAGTCTCTCTCTCTTTCTCGCTCTCTCTCTCTCTCTCTCGCTCTCCCCAATAAAGAGATGATGTAAGGATGGCGCCAAAACACAGACTGGTCTGTGCTAGCAAACAGAGCGCACTTATCTCTGCGGCTCTCTCACCTCCCTTGTTTAGCGACTAAAACAAAACAGCAGCCGAGTTTCCACCGTCCAAAGGACGAGAGCCAGTGGGAGCGGCTGTAGCGGACAGCAAATCCTCCAGGAGTTCAAGAAGGCATGACAGTGCACATCTCAAATCCCTGAACTGGTTTCTCCTGCCCAGCGCTCCAATGCGCTGTCCGTGGTGCTGAACTTATCTCAGTCTTTCTCTGCCCCCCGCCCCCCACAGTCTCTCTCTCTCACACACACACGCACACACTCTAAATGCCTTTCCGTTTCTAATAGCCAGACAGTGCCCCCCACCTTCTCTAGGTGGTGGTGTCATTACACTTGTGCATTCCTCTTCTATCCACACATAAAAGCCCTAACAAAAAATACACGGGACCCGCACTCACTCTGTCTTGATGTCCTCGCAATCCCCCGTTTGCCTGCATTCAGTGCAAACGAGAGAGAGAGAGAGAGAGAGAACCTATTTAACTTATCTAATGAAGATTAAATATCAAATAATACTAAAGTTCTCCAAGTATGCAAATGCTTTTCCCAAACAGACTGGTTTTATTTTTATTTTAAAAAGTTAAATTAAAAACGTCTACATATTGTAACAATAGGTGCTTTCAGATATTTCAGACCTTATAATCCATTCAAACAAATACATCTGGAACATTTGCTGGTACAAGTCTCAACAGGACTGTAGAGATACGCCAATCAGAAAAGACTATAAGTAACTGCTTTAGACAATACATCTTTCTTTCTTTCTTTCTTTCTTTCTTTCTTTCTTTCTTTCTTTTAGCCCACTACTTTGATTATTGTTTTTTGTAGTAGTCATCTTTGTGCTAAGAATAAGAAATCTAGTAAATTTGCTTCAGAGGCAAGTTAAATAACATGTTTTACAATGACAAATTGCAATCCATATCTGTCTGTCCACATTTGTCACTATCATGTCTCAGTCACTGTCGTCTGTCCAGAACATAATGTGTGATTATCGTCGCTGCGAGGAGCATTTTTCTAAATGAAGAAAATGGTGAATGAAAATGGCAAATTCATCACAGGCAGCTCCATCAGTGGTAATGTTTCATTTATTGCTCGAAATAAGGGATAGATTATGATAGTCAGCGTGCTACCAGGACGCACACAGGCCCATGGGTCAAATGCATTTTACTGGTTCACCATTAGTAACATACAAGGAGACGTGCTAACAGTGTTTATTAATGAGTTATTTATCATGTAAAAATGAAAAATTAAAACTATACGGCAGGGATGTCCAATTCCAGGCCTCGAAGGCCGGTGTCCTGCAGGTTTTAGATGTGTCCTTGATCCAACACAGCTGCTTTAGATGCGTAAATTACCTCCTCAACATGTCTTGAAGTTCTCCAGAGGCCTGGTAATGAACTAATCATTTGATTCAGGTGTGTTGACCCAGGGTGAGATCTAAAACCTGCAGGACACTGGCCCTTGAGGGTTTGGACACCCCTGCTATACGGACTGATAACCTGTGTGTTAAGATATCCTTTTGTTTAATCAATGGCATCTTTGCATCTTTACAACGAAATCAAAATGACTCAACCTGGATATAAACTTATTCATTAAGGACTCATGAAAAACCTACAATAACCCCAACATTTCAGTGGAAACTGTACAAATATTTATTCAAATGTCATAGTTTCATTTTTTATTTTATTTTTTTTGTAATTTGGGACAGATGAATGGTTATCATGAATGGCATCACATCATCTTGTAACAACACTATGTGTCTGGGAACTGATGAAACTAATTACAGTAGTTTTGAAGTTGAAACTTTTAAAAATTTTATTCTAGATGGTGAAAAATGTTTGTGGCTTTGCCCCATATTATTTCTATTTTGATATTGTGCCAAATGTTTTTATGTGTAGACTGCAAGCCGGCCAACTTAGCACTCAGGCTCTTGTTGTTGTTTACATTATAAGAAAATGTAGCTTTAGCAAACTTTGCTCAATTTCTTCTTTTTAAATCTGCAAAAAATTTGAAGTAGACATAAATGTATATCATTTTTTTAATTCAGAATTTGACATGCTTAATTGGAAATATTTTAAATTATATGTAAATTTAACTGATTTGCTAAAATGCATCTTTTTAGTCATATTGTACATAGCAACACTTTATTTTTTACACTTTTTTTTGGTAATAGGGTTGTAGCATGAAATGATTCAAAAAAGTGCGCTACAGCGTGGCTGGCACATGCCTTTGAAAGTTTTCACACGAGTCTATGCAGTCCTGTGGAAAAAAGTACATTCTTCCTGCTTTCAGAGGAATTAAAAAGGTAAACATCATCCAGGTGATGCTGATCAAATGCGCTTAATTAACTGATTATCAGCAAGTGTGAGCACCTGTATAAAAGCAGAAGTTTGAACAGTTTGCTGGTGTGTAGCATCGACTTCCCAGAAGTAGACGTCCCAACAAATTCACCCAAAGCTAAGCTCTACACTCCACATCTCAGACTCTACTGGCCCTGGCATGTTGAATGTTAAACTTTCATAGCAGTAAAAAACGAAAAAAGACTGAATAAGTAGGGCTTTTTTCATAAGAGCTGCCAGGAGAAAGCATCTTCTCTTTAAAAAGAACATGGCAGCATGGCTCACCTTAACAAAGTTACATCTGAACAAACTAAAAGACTTCTAGAACAATGTCCCTTGACCAGAGAGCCTTGCTTGAAGCTGTTTGGCCATAATGCACAGTGCCATGCCTGGCAACAGCCAAACACACCATGACAGCAGAAACATATCGTGCCAACTGTCAGGCACACTGGTGAAGGGTTGAAAATTTGGTCTTGTTTTGCAGCCACAGAACCAGGGCACCTAACAGTCATTGGGTTGAACTCCTCTGTATACCAAAGTATCCTAGAGTTAAATGTAAAGCCATCTATCTGACAACTAAAGCTTGGCTGAAAATGGGTCATGCAATGATCCTGAGGACACAAGCAAATTTACAACAGAATGGCTGAAAAAAAAAAAGAATCAAGGTTTTGCAATGGCCCAGTCAAAGTCTATACCTCAATAATAACTAAATAATAGTTTAGCCGTTTAGCTCAAATCCACAATGTTAACGATATAATAGCCCTAATGGAAAATACAGAAATTTCTCAGAAATGTGACTATTTGTGTTAAATGTAGCCAACTAACATGACGAGATAACTCACTGGGTGAGTGAAGTGCCAAACTTGGACCTCTAAGATAAAAAAAACCAAAACAAAACAGAAAACACAAAGTTTGGATATTTAATGACTTTGTCAGAATGACATGCATGGTAATTTGCAATCATTGTTCATCTAATAAAAAAACAGTGAAAAGCCATAAATTCTGCGAAAAAAGTTGATGACAGCAGTGACAGTGAACTCCAGAGGATAGCTCTTTTGTAAAGTAAAACATTTTGTGAGAAAGATTTTCACAGACAGCTTCCAGTCTGGCTGCTGTGCTGTCATTATCTACCCACAGTAGGACAGAAAAATAAGGCTCTGAGGTAATGCCACGTAATGTGTTCTGGGATTATTGGAAAAGAATGACTTTTCTTTATCTCTTGCCAACAATACTAGAAAAGATCTTTTGTGCTAAACATTTTTAGCTTTTTTTTTAGAGACTTCAAGATATTAATATGTTGTCTGTTTTGTTAGAGTAAAGTCACTCTAATGAAAACATGGACTATAACAGGACTTGACAGGTGTGTATTTGTAAAAACCCAGAAGAGAAAATGATGAGATAAGCAACGTAAATGGTTGAAGGTGAAGAAGGAATTCACTGTTGAAGGAGTGCTGGAGGGGCAGTGAATGATGTGTCCAAATTGTTACACCAGGGGGAATTTAAAAGTGGTCTATGGAGTGAATCACTGCTGTGGGAAAAGTGTTACAAAAATCTCTCCTTCACAGTTTCATCAGGTACTCATATTACTGAGTTATTGCAACAAACAGAATCACAGAGGACGATAAAACAAAACTGTTTTATTTGGTGTCTGAGCTGAAAGTGTTTTGGCGACTTCAAGTGAAGGATCCGATGCAGTTTCAATAATAAAGGGAAGTTACTTTGAGCGAAGTTTTCACTTTTTAACATATCAAGACATAAAAATAATTGTTTATTAAATAAAAAGTAATAAAAACTGCAGAAGCAGTGCATGAAAAAGCATCTCTGCTGCTTCCAGCAGAGATGAAGATGATTATGTGATCGTCTTCGTCTTTGTCTTCGTCTGGAGCATTTCAGTGTTTGTTAACACAATGTCCAGTCTTAGAGAATCTGGGAAAAGATTGTTAGGCCATTTTCAAATAATCTAAAATCTGTCATTGCATTCTGCAGTGAGAAAGATTATTCAGATGTGGAAAACATTCAAGACATTTGCAAATCAGAAGTGAACATGCCAGCAAATTCACCCCAAGGTCAGACAAGCAAAAAACCCAAGAGCTGCATCCCAGACTCTACAGTCCTCAGTTAGCAGGTTAAAGTTCATGACAACATATTTAGAAAAAAAGACTGAACAAGTATGACTTGAGTGGAATAGCTGCCAGGAGAAAGTGTTTCCTGTCTTAAAATAACATGGCAGCACAGCTTGTGACTGTAGAGTTGCATCTGAACAAACCACAGGACTTCTGGAACAATATCCTTTGGATAGACGAGACCAAAGTAGAGATGTGTGGCCTTAATGCACGACACCATGTTTGAGCAAAACCAAACACAGCATATCAGCACAAACACCTCATAGGGGCGGTCCAGGGTTGACGATGGTGGACTTAATTTATCACAAGCTGCTTTTGCATTTTGCCTTAGTTGTTGTTGAATAAATAATGACACAATGCAGTGTGTTATGAGTGTCATTCATCTAAGGTTGTATTCACCTAAATTTAAGGCCTGGTTCAGAGATCATTTTTAATTGGGTTATAGGTCAAGATATGTAAAACCTTAGAAATGAAAGAGGACGTACTTTCTTTTTACCATGTGCGTATGATACGTCTGCCTGTGTGACATTAGGCTCTAGTCTTCTGATGTGCAAAGAGTCAGTATCTTCCCTCAGTGTTAACCGTTGGTTCATTTAGAATAACAAACTGTGTACACCAAATCCTGCCAAGTTTAAATCCTATGGGGTGCCATGGTATAGTCAAGTTGAATGATGCAAGCAAAAAAAAACTGAAAGCAGAGCTCCTTTAGGTCAGAGAAAGCTCACATGAAAATTTAAATAAGCCTTGCAATATCTCAAAGACTCCAGAGCAAGAGTATGAGGGTGCATTTTTTAAATCAGTGGCTCTGGGTTTTAACGGTTATGAATTTGTCTTCAAAATCTCGCAAATAAAAATGTATTTGTGCGCTGAGATCTGAGCCTCCAGTTTCCCTACTGAATGTTAAACACTGTGTTTCGCTAACACCAAATTTTATATACAATTTGTTTCTTTCATTTTAATTAAAACATTCACTTGCCAGTGACTGATGTCCATCTATTATATATATAATTTAAGTGCATTCTTTTCTGGCTGGGCCCTTAACTCCTAGAAATGCTGCTGTGGATTGGACATGTTGTAGAGACGTAGTAATTATTTTTCTAAAATGCTTTGAAAAAGTTTGTTCCAGTAAAACTGTCACTTTTCAGGGTGGACTGAATATGATATGATACAGATTATTTAAAAAAGCATGCATTTTGTAAACTGAGATTAATCTAAAATGAACACTTAAAAAAAACTGTGTATTTACCAATTGAATTGAAATAGATTTAAACTATTACTTCCCCTCAAAGCTTTTCCAATTATCTTCGAAACATGCAGACAACACAGAGTTTAAACTGACAAATTTTATTTATTGTAGTTATGACTAATAAAATAAATAATACTAAGGCATTTCTTGATTTTCTTCCCTGCTATTGCATAAATAAATAGATAGAATGCTTTTTCTTTTTGTCTAAAAATTAAACCATCCAACCATCTGTTCATACTCACATCTGTCATTTGCAATGGAACAGATGTCAGGTACCTAATAGATGATACTTACACAAATACAACTTGCTTGTGAAAGTAACAGTAAAACGCATTGGTGCGTGAATGACATCGAAAAAAGAAAAGAAAGAAAAAAATGCAAAATGGGTAAAAGTAAAAATAAATTAGAGAAGTCAATGTATGCAGAAAAGAAAATGGACCCAAAAAGAGCAAACAGTAGAAGGAGAAGACAGGAAATGGGAGGGAAGAAGGGGAAGGAACTGAAAGGACACTGAATGAATAATTATGGCCTTTCTCTGTGAGGAGCTGGAGTGAGTTCAATCTGATGTGAACAACACTACTGTGATTTCTCTCATGACTTCTTCCTGCACTATGATTAAAATAGTGCAAAATGGACACATGGACCATTATGAAATTCAAATCCATATCCTTGGCTCAAAAGTTTAAATGACAATCAAAGGAGAAAGCAAACACTTCTTATTGTCAGAACGTTGACCGTAGAGGTGTGAACCCAAAAGCAGGAGAGTCACGCTTTAAAACTGCAGTAAGCACAATATAAAGTATATCCAGAATAGGATTTAAGAATTACAGCTGCTTTTATACCAAGTGCCCATTTTCTGCGCTTCAAAAGTAATTAGACGACTGACAAACAAGCAGTTTCATGACCAGGTGTATCCTCATTATTCCATGTTGAATTAAGCTGATAAAAGACCTGGAATTCCAAGTGTTGCATGTGCATATGTTATATTTTCACTGGAATTTTTTAAATATGAGGTTATTGGAGCGATACAGTGGAGGAGGCTATCAATACACTGAAAAAAAAAACAATCCATCAGAAAGTGAAAACTTCAGGAGTTGCCAAATCAAAAATTTGGTACATCGTTTAAAAAAGAAAGAATCCACTGATCAGCTCAGTAACACCAAAAGTCCAGCTTTTGGGGTTCAGGACAGCAGAAATGGATGAAAACAGAATTATTTTCTTGGTTAAGAAAATCCCTTTGCACTAAGCAGCTAGCCAAGTCTTGAGCAGGAAGCCATATCCTGGTCAAAATCCACAATGATATCCGATATTAATGAGTTAGGCTTGTCAGAAAACATCTAAAAGAACCTGAGCAGTTCTGGGATCAAAATCTTTGGACAGATGAAACCAAGATGAACTTGAACCAGAATGATGGGTAAAGTAAGTAAAGAGAAGGAGAGAAACAGCTGGTCAAACATGATGCAGACAGTGTTATGGCCAGTAGTGTTTTTTGATGATGTGGCGGTTGATAGAAGTGGCAGGATGATAGTGGAGTGTGCTGGGCTATACTCTCTGCGCAGATTCAGTCAAATGCTGCAAAACTGACTGAGTGATGCTTCGCAGAACAAGTGGACAATGGGGCAAAGCATACCGCAGACGCAAACCACGAGTTTCTCAAGGCAAAGAAATTGGATATTTTTCAATGGCCAAGTCAGTTACTGAAGAAGACAAACCTGAATGCAGAGAGACCCAAAGTTTCTTGACTTCAGGCAGTCAGTTACTGCAAAGAATTTTCACTGAAGTATTAAGAAAAACTTTACATTTAAAATTGTGTTATTTTATCCAGCTACTCTTAAGACTCTGACGATGGGGGGACTGCTTGCAAAAAATGATTGTAATTCCTAAACAGTTAATGCAACAGTTTTTTTTATTAAACCCTTTGAATGAAAACTGAAAGTCTCCACTTCAATCACATCTTGATTGCTTGGTGTAAAATCCACCGTGGTTGTGTACAGAGGCAAAACTACAAAAAATTGTGTCTTTGTCCAAATAATATTGGATCGAATTGTACACTGAGAACTAATTAGGGATTAGATACTGATACAGGTGTATGTAACCAACACAGGTGAGACAATCAGAGGAAGCCAAAGCAAGTCACGAGAGGGGGAAAAAATCAAAGAAAAACTGAAAATGACCATTGCTGAAACTTTTAAGACGAATAGTAAACAAGAATTAACTGAGATGGGAAACAGCAGCATAATATTAGGGGGGGGAGGGGAAAGAGGGAAATACAGAGAAAGCTAGGTTTATAATGAGGACTAAAACTCAAAACCTCACAAAACTGAAAGCTGGGATGGTAAATAAGATGGAAAGCAACCAGAAATGACACTCATTTCCAGGATAACCATAAAAACGCAATGTAATACAAGGTCCAGACCATAATTTAGATAGTTTCACCCCTGTTTAATCTCCACACTGTTAGTCTAATCACATTTGATCCAAACACTGAAAAATGTGTTTACAACACTGCAGTCATCTCTCAACTTTAACTGTATGGATTTTACATTAATGCTGGACTAACTGAGAGTGAGATATTGTTCAGCACATTTTAACACACATTGTCCAAAGATGAGGAAGTACAGTATATGTCCAACAAGAATACTTTTTACTCTTTATTTAATATTTAATGGGAAACCTATTGTATTCGGCTTACAGGAAGGCCTTCACTCTATTAGCATCAGCAGACACTCTGTATGATCCCGGTGATGCATTATCAGGCTTCACTGCAGATATCTTCTGCTTCAGCTTGTCTTTAGTCTGGTCTTCAGCAATTGGAATGCTGCTCAGTCACATGGAGATCTGTTTTTCCAGTCAAGGATATTCCACCTCTTCATCCTGAAAAGCTCTATGGTTGCTTTGCTGAGGAAATTTGATGCATTTGGTTGACTCTGAGCACTACAAACGCTCCAGTACACCTCTGCAGTGAAATCATGGATAAATGTCAGCTCGCCAGTTCAACTGAGGCCATGATACTGAAACCATAACATCATCACTGATAAATGAGATAACAGATAATACGCGTTCGCTGATCAGATCAGCCCTTTTCTTCTCCCATCATTTTGATGAATTTCTGTTGGTTTTATTTAATTACTGCATAAAACTTAGTTTCAAGGTGAGTTGTTGAAAATCCTCCTGGTTTTGTGTATTTTTTGGGTGAATTCTCTGAGATGTTGGTCATTATGTCTTCTTTTAACACACGATCATATGTGTGTTTACGGTTTCTGTCTATTAGCTTGCTGTGAATTGCCAGTTTTAGCAGATCAACAACAAATCTCTTTGACTTTTTTTAAATGTCATTTTCTTCTGCACTTCTATCACCTCTCCTCTTCATATCACATCCCAAGAATTACGCAACTACACAATTCACTTTCACTCTTATGTGCTACAAGTACTCTCCAACCCCCCAAAAATTGGTATTTCAATTCTGCTTCATTAACTATTCCTTCTGTTAAGAATGATCTTTTATTAGAAATAAAAATCAAACAAACCATGTATTCGGCTCAGTAATAGAAATCGGTTATACGTAACAGCAATGATAGAACTAGACATATTTCACAACCATTTTTTTTTAGCAAACACAGGGTCAAATATGTATGTAGAAATATTTTGGGGAAAAGCATACTAGAACCAACCAGAAGTCATGCTAACTGGATTACTTTACGCACATTCAAATTATACAACCTTTAAGACATCATGATTACATGTATGACTGTAACAATGGATTCAAATGAAACATATGTAAATAGTCAACACTGTCAGCAAAAAAAACCTTCGAGTTGAAAAGCAAAGGTATACTGATACACTGATCAGACAAAACATTGAAACTACCTACCTACACATATTTTCGTCCCCTCTATGCTGAGTGCCGAATCCCGTATGGACCCGATGGGATGTGTGGTGGAGACTCAGCGGATCAGTTGTGCTCCAGCTCATCACAGAGGTGCAATCCGATTGGGATCAAGGGAGTGTGGAGGACAGGCCTTGTTTGTTTGTCATTTCCTCAAGAGTTTTTTTAAGTGTATATGGTGTGAAGGTGCTTCTGGGGTCCTGCTGGGGGAGGCGTGTGCATGTGTCTACAACAATGTTCATATTCGTGGTGTCAAATAATGTCCATAAGAAACAAAGAACCCAACGTTTTTCAGCGGACCGCTGCAGAGTAACAAGATGATAAAAGTGATTTACTTTATCTATCAGTGATTTTAGTGTTGTGTGAATCCCGTTAATTTAGATTTGCCCAAAAAAAAAACGTGTGAGTGAGACCGAATTCACAATACAGGGGAACTGAGCGGCATACCGAAACACAATGTAGTTATTTACACCTTCACGAATTAAAGCCACCCTCAACTCCCCTGCATCCCCCAACCCTCACTTCCACCCACCCTTCCAAATGTATTTCAACCTTGGATGAATAAAAAAATCATATTAGCTCTTAGACTGAAGAGAAATTGTTATGCTGTGAGCAATTGTAGCCTGTAATCTAATTGTTAGAATCTTAAGTGAAATTTCTTTTTGAGAGCGAGAGAGTTCAAAAGTGGCAGTGAAGTCTGAATAAAATGTACTTTTGTACTCAAGAATTCAAGCACTCCAACTATTAAAGGCTTTGGTGTTCTCTAGCGTAACATTAAGTTGAATTTCAGTTGTGTTTCTACCATGGCTGTTTGTCGTTACAAAAAAGAAAAAAAAGCCAGTGCCCTACTTCTTTTTCTGCAGTGGCTGTATCAGTAAATCTGACAGTTTGCCTCACAGCTTGTATTTATCATCAATTAATGATGAGCCCACTTGAGACAAAAGTGTTTCAACAATACTGGGCAAAATGTTTAGAAAATAAACGGCTTAATCATAAATAAGAAAAGTTGTAATCAACTGGTCACCTCAGGGTCACTTACAATCAGTCCACAGGACATACCTATATATTATTTCAAGTCTATAATTTAGAGAAAAAGCGGAACATTTTGTCCATACCACTTTCAACACAAAACCTGTGCTTTAGAGTGCATCTGTCTGCCTTCATTTGCACTGTACATGTACTAAGGGAGAAGGCAGAATGCTGCTTTCACTCCCAGAAGAACCACGCTGAAATTGACTTATGTTAATTAACGACCTTTGGTGTCAATCGTTCCAGGGATTATTTGCATAGTCTCAAAATAGCACAAGAAGAAAGAAATCAGCATCTGCACTTCTGTGAAACTCTCCTTGCATCTCTCCCTTCATAAACACCATAGCACTGCAATACAAATCACCATGCATGTACTACAAATCACAGCAGCTTTATGCAGTATGTTGATTAGCATGAGCGAATTCCCTTAGTCATTCCTGTCTTCCCCTGGCACGTTTGTATTTCTTTGTGCAACAAAAAAGGTAATAATGTACTAATCTATATTAACGAAATAATAATAATAATAATAATTATGATGACGTTTAGAGTTTTTAGGATTGTACTCAATCAACATATTGTTTCAATGTTTCATATTTAATTTCATGGTCAAAGTGCATGTCCATGTTGGCAGAGATACAAAGGGCAACATCGAGGAACACTGTCAATAAAAGCGTTAAAAATCAAAGCAGTGCCAATAACACCATTTCTCTGGCTTCTGATATGATATTATGAAGAGAAAGTCTAAATCCAAAATTTCAATTTGTAGCCCAAAATCAACAAGAGATTGTATCAGTGGGCATGCATTGTCTGTTATCAGATGTCAGGCTCTGCTTATCCCTTATTAGAAAATGTGGACGTGAAGACTGTTGAGGTCTGCCGTTGCTCTGTAAGAGTTAAATAATAAAGTAATAAAAGAAAATGTGGATCTACAAGTGAAGTGGAGAATAAATTAGACAAAGGAAACTGGAAGTTGCTGATGCTGCGTTTCTCTCGATAAATCCAAACCCCTCTTTTCAACGGCCGCTTAGCTCAGACAAGTTTTCTTTCTCTTGGAAGACAAGAAACAGACACAATCTGCACTTACAAGGAAGGTTGGTCTTTTAATAATGTCACAGCATAATTGGTTTCTGAAACATTCTGTGGCCTTAATTAACTAAATGAGCCTAAAGGAATCAGTGAGAGGCAGGAAAAGAGAGGAAGAAGGGGAAAGAAAGAGGGAGCGCAATGAGTAATACAAGTGATAGAGATCAGATACCTTATCTCTTCAGTTCACAAGTCTGCTATTCATTGGCCGCCCTCCTCTCCACCCTTCACCCACACTCTCAATAGGTTTCCTTCTCTCAACTCAAATTAATCTGTTTCGCATTCACAGGCTGTCTCCAACACATGCTGAGTAAAAACTGCAGCTGAGTCTTTTTCACTAGTGTTTAACATTTTAAATGCTCTTCACACACTGTATTTTACAGCAGCTGAGCCTTTGCCAAAAAGTAACATGTGGAGACAATGTCATTTCATGTCTCTGATGGATTGCCAAAGAATGCACCTCAAGGGCTGATTTATGTTTAGTTTCACTTCAGCCTGGTCTCCGGTGAATTCTACTCATATTCAGCGGTTCTGCAATATTGATGCTGAAAGAACCCCATAGACCAGTTTTCTGTTTTGGGAGAAACCAAATTAAAATTCTTTGCTGAGAACATTAAGGAGCTTTCTCGATAGGAAAAAAAATACAAATATTAATTCCTCTGAGTGTTCTGATGATTAAAAAGATTTGGGTTTTTTTAAGCTGATGATTTCTCCTTTGGGGTCGGTGCTACTCTTGCCGGACTTTTGGGTATTTTTATGTGATTACAAGGATGGGTGCTGTGGAAATTAATGGCATTGCTTCTGTTATATCGATGTTTCTTTTTATAGGTGCCATGGTCTTGGTTTTTTTTATTTTGTGTTTCGTTTAACTTAATTATATAGGGTCTTAGCTGGATGGATCTTTTCAGGTTTAAAATGGTCACATTTTCTTAGTGTCTCCTGTGCTTGCTTGTGTTTTACTCCCTCTGTTTCAGATATGTGTTAGTTAGTTTCCTTGTGTTTCCTTTGTGCATCCTTTTGTGATTATGTGCCCTGCCCTCATTAGTTTCACATGCGTTTAACTGTTTGTTACCTTTGTCCAGTCAGCCTTGTGTTTATAGTCGTACAATTTGGAAAGAGTTGAGAGGAAATATAATCTTGTCACATAAATGGTGTATTCTCCTCCTAAAGATCTTGTAAATAAATGTTTTAAAAGGTAAATGCTCAGGCATATGGTTTTGTGATCAAACCTTTGTTGAAAGGTTATAGAAAGAAGCTTTTGTGGAAATACCAAAAAGCTGCAATTAAAATATACTCTCATGTACAATGCACCAACCTTACAACAGGTTTATAGCCTAGCCCAAAAAGTGGTATTTGTTTTTATAAATAATTTCCCAACTTCTAGATGACTATACTGGGTTTCGTGTTCAGTTTTACTAAAAGAAAGTTCTGAATTTACGTTTTGCTGTTCAAAGCATGGATCCATCCTGCCCTGCATCATCAGTTCAGGTGGTCACAATTACCATCTCTCAACTCACTGTGAAGGGCAGCTCCGTGGTGTCTCATCCAGATGATTTCAATCATGTCTCTCACTGCGGTGTGTCTGGTTTGTCGTGCATATATTCACCTTTTCATCTGTTGTCTCCACTTCCCCATTTTCTCGAGCAGACCTATTGCTGTGGTTCTCTGCAGCTTCAAGTTCAAGTAATCTCAAAAACATTTCTTGAACATGACAAAGACTTAATTATACACAAACGGCCACAGTCACTGGTTTAAGTCCAGCAGAGCACCTTTGGGATGTTGTGGACGTTGTATCTATCTATGAACAAAAGATAACATTACTTGCTGTTCCCTGCAAGAATTTTTTTTGTGCCACACTTTCTCTGCCAGAGATGTAGTGATTTCAAGACAGTGACCCAAGGGTAGTCGTGAGGCCATCACATTTATTTTGTCATGAAAAACATGGGTGATGGGGGATGTGTGAGACACAACCCATCTTTATCCATTGGTTGCAAGGTGGTATGCTGATACGGGAGGCTTTTAACCTTGCATTAGATAGGTGTGTGTTGCGTGGTTGGACAGGCTTGTGCATAGAGGTGAGTTTATTCAGCACACAAAAGTAGCAAAAAGACAGTAAAAACAAAATCAGCTGGGATGCTCTTCCTGCAGGCAGGAACAGGGTCGAACAGGGTCGTGTGATGGGTAGGGAGAAAGTTATAGTCAGTCAGTAAAGTTTACTGTACTGCACATTCACCTACTCTTGTAACTTGTAAAACTAAAGGGCTACAAGGACAAAAATGGATATTAAAAATCGTCTTATCTTCTAATGCTCATTTAAGTAATTAAATGGTATTATGAGTCATTCAGCTCATTCATGTCCATTCAGCATACCGCATAATTTTTAGGATCAACTCTGCTTGAAGTAGTGGATTTTAAACAATTTCCATTAAGATGAAGCACATCACACTTTATAAGTGAAAACAGTCATTCTATTACTGTTATGAAGCAATATTTTTGAACATTACCTGGCTGTGCTTTACGACTGAGTGGAAAAGAAAATTGAAAACACAAATTGCATTTTCAGTGCGTCATTAAAAGAAGGACAACTGCTTGAACCAAAGACCTGTAAAGAACATTTATGTATGCAAAGGAGCTGAAATAATAATAAATAATGAATAATAAAATAAACTCATTACATTTTTGCTCTTTCCCCTTTAGTTTTCTCTTCTGATTTTCTCTTACATTTCAGTTCTGTTCTTTCTCCTTTTCATTTTAAATGTCTTCTAGTACATGACTTTGCATATTTAAATTGCCTAACCGACATTTTGTTCTTCTGCCATAAGATGGTAAAAAGAAAAAAAAGAAATCATGTTTCATGTGAGTTCCTTACTGTTAAATGCTAATGACTGATAACATTAGCCATATCCTTTATCATCTCAAGTGCCACAGCAATCCCAAACTCCTCCAGCCCCATTGCCTTGTAATTAATGAGCATTTCGTAAACGATCTTATGCACATGCTCTACTGACTGATGGAATGTTTTGGGAATGTGCTGCCGGGTCACTGTGCTTATTGGGTGTCTCGTTAATGATGGAATGTTCCCCCCTAACGAGGGAGCAGGCAGTGGTGCATGTCCAAGCAGGTGTGGTAGAAGCACCAAGAGATGGCTAATCAAAATGGAATTAGGAAGCTGGTCACCACCAGATTTGAATGAGGATATTCCTCATTTACTTTTCGCATTTAAATGCTAAAGTAGTGTGAAAAGTAATGCATAGAATTAAGTTGACAATAGGGTAACCAAGAGAGGTCAGGAGTTTAACTTGCGGTTCTGTTTTTACCATAAAAACATTTACAATTTTTAACAAACTTGAAAGTCAATATTTGGTATGAACATGTTTATTCTTTGACAAAACAAGAACTCTTGGGCAAGCTTTCTTGTAATTTCTTTAAGTAGTTCTCAAGAATTCTCCAGGTTACCTGAAGGACATTAAAGACTCTTCTTTGGCTGCCTTTTGTTCCATTCTCTGTCACGGTGATCCCGCATTGCTTCAATAATGTAAAGGTCCAGGCTCATGGGATGCCAGTTCATGACTGACAGTGTTCCATTGTCTGTTTTTCTACCCAGGTATAATTCTACTGCATTGTCACTGTGTTTGGGAACATTGTCCTGCTGAAAAATGAAGCTGTTGCCAATCAGACGATTCCAGATGGTATTGCATTGTGGATCAACATCTGGCGATGTCATGATGTGTGGTGGTGGAAACGTGGACCCAAATGCAGACGAGGAGAGTTTAGCAGATTAAACGAAAGCTGACCTTTATTTGATGTTTCACAACAGTCCAATAGCACAATGCAGCTGGGGTGAACAGAATCAAACTAATGAGAAAGAGGGGAAGCACAATGAAACAGAATTCACACAAGACAAGAGACTAGCAAAATAAAATAGGAAGTAACTAAACACCAGACACAGAGACTTGACAAGACACAGGGGAGGCAGGATAACCAAGAACCAAAACTGGAATATGAACAATAACAAAGAACAGAACCCAGATAACTAAAAGTAAGAAAGCCTGAGAATAAAAATACTAAACACATGCTTCATTGAACAGTAGATTGATCAGCTGAAGTACCAGATGCATCTCTCAGGTTCTGTATTAGTTGTTTGTGGGTTCTTTCCTTTTTCTTGAGGACAGGACTTTAAGATATGTTCATTGACTGTAGATATTTTTTTTACTCCTGCCACTTATTCTTGTGTGTTTATTTTTATGTTTGAATGATTCACAGGTCAATGTAAAGTGGCTTAATTAAGCATCCCAATGAAAATGGTCAAGTAAAAAAGATTTTAAATGAGTGAAAAAGCAGGCAATGTCCAAAGAAAAGTTTCAAAAGACCTGCAGAAAACTTGGAAAAATATTGCTCAAGATAACTTTTAAAAAATTACAAAATATTTCTTTTGCAAAAAGTCCTTTGAAGCAAAATATAAAATAATGAGCTTGGGCTGATTAATAAGTGAAATCTTCAGAAACAAATTTAATGAGATGTGCACTCTGAGAGTGCTGAGAGTGCATCCTCCTCCAAGGCCAATTTTCTATTTTATACTTAAAAGTGATCCCAATTCTTATGAAAAAGAAATTTTCTTTCTTCGATTGTTAATTGTCACCTCACCATCTTTGGTTTTATATTTGGGTTGGTAGTTTTTGTGTGTTCTTGATGTCAGACAGGCACACAGCACTGCGTACATACCTCTCCTTGACCTTGTTAGATAAATACAATTAACATACTTAGTTGAATCCATTTTTTAGAGTCCTACTGTCCTTTTGAAAAGTTAGTTCTACAACTAACAAAGACAACTGACAGCCGCAGCTGTTGATGCCATTTTGTACCAGTCAGTGAACCTGCTCCTAGCAACCATGTGATAAATTATACTGATAATTAAGTCTACAGTAGTAAAAGGTGAATTACTACAAACCATCTTGCATTGTTATTATTCAAAGAAACAATTGTAACTTCTTTAAATATGTATTTAAGACCCACAGTTTACCCCCATTATCCCTGTGCTCATCTTGAATAGAAGAGGCGATCCATAGACGGGAATTTTATTCTCGGGAATTTTATTCTTTGGCAGCTCATCCTGAGAAGTCTGCTGATGTGCTAGTTTTGTTTCACATAAACCTAATTTAACGCAGTGAACAACCTCTCAACTGTTAATATCTTTGCTGATTTATTTTAAATCAAAGGAAATCAAATTAATCATCTCAAATCATTTTAAGTTGAATTACAATTCCACCATTCACAGCCTTCACATTTTCATAATCATTTCCACAGCTTCAGGCATTCTACATTCATAGAGTAGCCATTCAAAGACTCAGCAGGCTTCTAAGTTTTCTTGATGTAAATATAATGTACGTTATATTTTTTTTATTGACAAATTACTGAACTTACCAGTACTGTACAGTAAATATATTGTATAGCGTTGTGCAAAGGTTTTGGAAGGAGAAAGTGGGAAATAGTTGCAGCAATTTGTTAAAATATGTGCAAACATACAAAGGAATACAGTATATAAGGCAAAAAGTTTTTGTACAATTCAAATCGGTTTGAAAGTCAGCTTTTGGTAACACAGCATGCAGCGCACTCTCTCAGGTAAGCAGTCTTATAATTTATTTAAGCAGTCTTTAAGAATCGTTCTCCAGGCTTCTTGAAGGGCGTTCCAAAGCTTTTCATTGGATGTTGTGGATAGACACAACACTGATTCGTCATTTTAGTTAGGTAATGGTGAACGGACTGATTCTTATATAGCGTTTTTCTACTCTCCCAAATCACTTAAAGCACTTTATATAATTTGCCTCATTCACTCATTCACACACACACTTTTAAGTGCTATCTAACATTCATACATATTCGCAACTTGGGATCAGTATCTTGCCCAAGGATATTTGCCATGCAGACTGGAGCAGCAAGGGATTGAACCACCAAGCTTCTAATTAGTAGTTGACCCCCTTTCAGGAGGGGTGGTACTTTCAGAAAGCCTGGAGAACTATTCTATAAGTGTCACTTATAAACTTAAAAAATTACTTAAAAAATTATAACAAAGTCTGGGTCCTTGTTGGTGTGGTTCAAGACTTTGGCACAATACCATATAGGGATAGGGAAAAATATGATTGTCAACATATGATAAAGCTACTGCATAAATAGGCTCATGATGTTAAATACGTCATCGGCTTCCAAATCCATCCATTAACCATTTTACGGTTGCAGGGTGGCTGGAACCTACTGTCATATAATGCTATGGCGTTACCACTGCGAGCTGACGTTTTTGTTTTTCATCAGCCCATGTTCTCTCTCATGCATCACATGCTTGATTTATTTTCTAAACTTCTTTACAGTTTGGTCATTGTGTCATTGCTTATCACACTTTCCTGTAAACAGGCTCTAGCCCTCAGCCCTCAGTTCTGATGTGATAGTATTTTCACTGTTTCAGGTGGCTGTGTGTTTATAAACTGGATGTATAGTAAAAAATCAAAAGCTTTCTTTAGCTTTTCCTCAGCTTGCCCATACTTTCAACTAATGTGAGTCTGTGAGAAAGAAAGTCTGCATGCCTGTGTGCACTTTGCAGGATTTCACTCTTGGCTGTGATGCCCCTCTAATCCATAATAATTGGCTGGCTGCTGGCTACTTCCAAATATGGACAGCTACCCTTTTGACCTTGTGCTGCTGCAGTCTTCAGGTCTAAAATCCCTTATCCTTCCTGTAACCTCACCCCTACCTCCAAGCTCTCACACTTATACACATCTTCTTTCTTCCTACAGTCTCCTGCCAAATTTCTTCAAAAGATGTTAAAAGCATGAAGTGTGCTGGATGCTTTCAGTATCTTCCAGATACATACATAATTACATTATTATTCCAAATGCAGACTGTATTCACAGCAGTTTCTGTTTTAGCTTTGAAGTCAGCAAATACAGGTTTAAACAAAAAAATATTTTTTTATTGATTACTGTAACTCACCTTGACTGAGAATTAGTATAAAACAAAATATACAATAGGCAATAATGCCTTTGTCTTCTCCTTTTTCATAATAAGGCATTGCACTCAAAAGAGAGAAAAGTTCTGCAAAATGATCTAATTTACTTTGACATTTTGACAGCATAATATTCTTTTTTTTCTAAAGCTAGTGTGGTGCTCAGTTGGAATTAAACCTGAACCCTTTGAAAGACTAACTTTCACAATGGCTACATTACTCAGTAACATAAAAAATGTAATATTAAAGTAATATTTTCCTCAGAAACTAAGCCAAGCCAATCTCATATTCTAAAATATGCATAGATTTGGTGGATAGTCAGAATTACCTTTCACATTCATGTGTTCACATGCCCCACCTGAAAATATTAATTCCCCTAACACCCTCATTATTTCAACCATGAACTCGAGCTCACCTCACAGCATAACTTTCAATATCATACTCAGTCCTTTCACCACCCTGCCAACACCTTTCCTGCACACCATTTTATTATTACAATGATGACAATGTAATATTTCCACCAATGATGCTAATATCTTGTCCCAGGTAATTCCATTCCGATGACTCATTTCAGTGTGGGGCTGATGGGAAAGTGACCAGGGCTGAAGAAAGATGGAGACCTTTTCAGTGACTTAGTAATGTACATATCTGCCAATCAAAAGAGGCAACAAGTCAGTACATTTAACATGTACACAAGGTTACAGCAAAGAGCATCATTAACTGCACAATGCATTGAAGCAGATGACCCTTAGCACTACTTGAGCATTTTTTTTACTGGTCTCAAGTGTTGCTGCTGACCATGTCCATGTGTTTATGATCACAGTGTAACTCAAACTGGTTTCCTGAACATGACAATGTGATCACTGTACTCAAATGTCCTCCGCAGTCAACAGTTTAATCAAATAGAGCACTTTTGGGGTGTTGTGGAAAGAGATTTGAGAGATTTGCATCACAGTGTGCTGCCAAAAAATCTGCACCAACTGCCTGAGATAGATAGATAGATAGATAGATAGATAGATAGATAGATAGATAGATAGATAGATAGATAGATAGATAGATAGATAGATAGATAGATAGATAGATAGATAGATAGATAGATAGATAGATAGATAGATAGATATTACTAGAGAGTGCAAAAATGTCTATAGGCTATACAACAGTGAAAAGTAAAAAAGAAGTTAGTTTAAAAAACTGTAAAAATGGACCTGAATTAAAAACATGTAAATATGCACAAAAAGATATGTTTACAGCATCTTGTTGAATTTGAATGAAAACACCATATGATCACCACTAATCACTAATATACTACTGTTTGTATTAATATAAATGCTAAGAGGTAAAGCTGCAGAGGTTTTATCACCTACTGCATGTGTGTTTTGTACTTGCAAATAGTCCTTTTAGTTGTTTTGTAAAGGCAGCTTTAAAAAGTCATTGGACAAAGGCTGTCATTCAGTAGAATAGATATATTTTAAACATTGTTTTACATATATAATGCTGTGTAGACTTTTCTGTAGCATTTTTGTAATGTCAGACTATCAGTTACTGTGTTAGGTGTTGGTTTTTCAAGCTGTTGACTTCTCATTTTAGAACAGATTTCCTCAGTTGGACTCAGTGTAGGTGGTAGCTCACTGTTGCGTAATGCTATGTGATGCTTTGCTGATACCAAATCGCTTTTCCACTCCAGATGTGCCTGCAGATGTCACTTGCTAGCAATTTAATGGCAGGTGGCAATGTTTTTCATGGCAACTGCACTGAACTGATGAACCGAGGCTCAATTATTATCCCCCATGAGAATTAATACCCTTTATCCATGTGCTGAGATTGCCATTAGTGATTAGGACAGGGAACTATTACAGGATAAGCCCAGCCAAAATTCTGCAATTTGTTTTGTGTACAAATACAGGTTAAAAGAGCAAAGTTTTACTGCTCACATATTATTGCTTAGCATCAGTCCATTTCACATTTATACAGTTACAGACACACAGTCATACATACTCAAACCTGGGGGAAAAATTAGTTCTTTACTGTCAACGACCGAACAGCAATGATAAAGTAATATAATCATTAAACATCTTGTTCAAGAGATACCAGGTTATAAATACTAAAATCCACCTCAGAAACAGGTGAAAATGCAGTGTAATTGGACTGAATTGCTATAATATGTAAGTTTAATAAAGAATGAATGGCACCGTCCAAATGCTTGATGAATTAGGTGCAGGAGTGAGCAGAAATACCAACAAACAAAGGTGTTATCTCAGGTCAGATAGCTCTGTTTCTGCCTGAGCCTGCTTGTCCCAAAATGGCTCCATTAGCAAATACAATTTCAGCTGTTACAGACGACTGAAACCCTATCAGAAGGAATCACACATTGTAGGCAAACTGAGAAACACACACACACACACACACACACACACACACACACACAGAGGTAGTATTCAACAGTATTGTTTTTCTCTTAAACAACTTGATCTAGTGCCAGATCTTAAAAGCTGCTTATTGAACACAACAGAAAAAGGACAAGAATGCGTTATATGAAGATTCTGCAGAAAACTATCAGGCAAGAAAAATACTTCCTAAAAGCTTACCTACTTATTTTCTCCTATACATGTGGTGCTTTTGTGATCGTAAAGCAGAAATACTGGAAAAGAATGGAAATAAGGGGGAAAGAGGAGTTGGAGAGAGAGCAAAACTTAGAGAAATGTGAATATGAAAGGGTAAAAATACATGAGAGGAAATTGGAAAAGATAGGAAGAGGGGCCGATAAAGAGGGAGAGATTATGTACCGTTGGCGGATCCTGTTTCTCTACCCTCTGTTGGGTGAAATGTGTTGTGTTAGCTAAAATTCATCCCTGGCTAAGCAGAAAAGTATTTGTCTCAGTTGCTGGCAGAGGATTTGTGGTGTGGTGTGGCAGAGGCTTAAAGAAACAACTGCTATCATCATTGTGTGTTTACGGTTCACTCTTAAATATTGGCTGCAAAAATCCAAAAAAGAAAAACCTGTAATTGATTTTGACAAAAATGTCTCTTTTTTGCTTTTTGGATAATACATAAATATATCAGTTTCAACTATTTGTGCACTTGAAATATTCAGCATGGCTTTTGGTGTGTCAACAACTTCCCATAGCAGCAAGCTACATTTTCAGTAATTGTAACTGCACTGAGTCAGCAAATACTGACCACAATCTAAGAGTTTGTCCATAGATATTTACACAAGCCCTACTAAGCACTGTTACCTGTTTACACATCTAGCAGGTGTGGCACAATAATAGAATTCATGTTTCAGGCCACAGCATGATTTTATGTCTAACAGTGTTATAATCATTGAAGAACTGAGGCAGTTCCCTTCGCACTCAAACAAGTGACTCTCATTTAATAATTAGTAGTCATTAGCATTGATCCATTGCTAATGACAACACTGGTTGATGAACACTGAAAAATCAGTCCTCATAGGTTTATTTTACACTAAAGCAAAATTAACCCACTGCAGCAAAACTGGATGCCAGTGGTGTCAGCTCTGAATGTGCTGATGATTCGGGGATATGAAAAACCAGTGCTAATAAACCTCAAGAAATTATCAGTGCCAAGAGAGATTAAAAAGCACTTTACTGATTAGTGTACATTAAATGTGAGGGTACTGAGCACTGACCACATCACCAATTTTCTAAGTAAATATATGTCTAAACGTGCTATTGACAATATGTAACAACCCATCCAATTCACACATGCAAAGAACTCAAACCACAGATGTACATAAATTGACACAGGGAAAAGTACTGAACAAGCCTACTGAAATTTATTTAATACTTCATACAAAAGCCTTTGTTGTGATGACAGCTTCAAGATGCCTCCTATATGCCAAAACTAGTCATATGCATTGCCTGAAGGTTCCATGGGCCCATTCTATGAACTATGAGCTTCAGTTCTTTCCATAGATTTTCAGGTCAGGTGATTGGCTGGGTCATTGTAGCAGCTTTATTTTCTTTCTCTGAAACCAATTGAGAGTTTCCTTGGTTGTGTGTTTGGGATTATTGTCTTGCTGAAACGTCCACGCTTGTTTCATTTTCATCACCCTGGTAGAGGTCAGCAGATTTTTATCAAGAATGTCTCGGTACTTTTTTCCATTCATCCTTCCTTCAGTTATTTGAAGCATACCAGTGCCGTATGCTGAAAAACAGCTCCACATCATGATGTTCCCACCTCCAAACTACACTGTTGGTATGGTGTTTTGGGGGTGATATGCAGTGCCTTTTGACCTCCAAACATGGTGCCTATTGTGGCATCCAAAGAGTTCAATTTTGGTCTCATGTTCATGGTTCTTTTTGGTTTTTTATTGTGAAATGCTCTTCTTTCCACTTTCAGATTATGGCCCGAACAGTGCTCACTGGAACCATCAGTAGTTTAGAAATTCTTCTGTAACCAATGCCATCACAATGTTTTTGTCTTACGACAGCTCATTGGTTTTACCCATCATGAGATGTTTCTTGTGTACAAGTATTAGGGCCACATTAAGAAAAAAACATATTATTATTAATTTTGAGGAAAAAACAAAAATCTATTTCAAGAAAAAAGTTAGTGAAATCCTACTTCAGAATTGGTTTTAGTAACAAGGAAGGATAGGATTTCTCTTTTAGCACATGTGATGATAAGTATAAGGATGTTGAAAGGATGGTGCAGAACGCTGCATCTTGTCAGATGGAAAAACACACAAACTTGGAAGAGTGGATTTGTACAAAATGACATGTCTGGTAATGGACAGATTCAAGGTTTTCGATATTTACAGCCTCATAAAGAGGATGTGCGTTGTATCACTACATGGCTGATCGATTTATTTCATTAAATCATGTGCACAAGGCATGTTGTAGAGGGTATAGCAGCCGTGTCTTGAAACAATGACTGTTATCTACACATTTCAACATATTTCTTGAAATAGGATTACGACTTTATTCTTGACATTTCAATTTTATTCTCAAAATGATCAATAATATTTTTTTTTAATGTGGCCTTAATACTCCTCCGTACTTGTGTGACACTTTAGTAATGACACTTTTTTTTTTATATATATGATCAGTTTTGCCTGAACCAGCTGATGTTACTTTGCACGAGTACCAGGATTGCGTTCTAATTACTGATCAGTTTCAGCTGGTGTCATGACTTTCCATTCCTTTTTGCACCTCCCTTTCTTCATGTGTTAATACTTTTTCCCTGTGTCATTCCTCATTATTACACATGACTTCAGGGTGAGTTAGGGTGAAAATTTGAGAATTTCATATCAATAACACCTTTAGAGATATGCACTGCTCAAAAAAAACAAAGGGAACACTTAAACAACACAATGTAACTCCAAGTCAATCACACTTCTGTGAAATCAAACTGTCCACTTAGGAAGCAACACTGATTGACAATCAGTTTCACATGCTGTTGTGCAAATGGAATAGACAACAGGTGGAAATTATAGGCAATTAGCAAGACATCCCCAATAAAGGAGTGGTTCTGCAGGTGGTGACCACAGACCACTTCTCAGTACCTATGCTTTCTGGCTGATGTTTTGGTCACTTTTGAATGCTGGCGGTGATTTCACTCTAGTGGTAGCATGAGATGGAGGCTACAACCCACACAAGTGGCTCAGGTAGTGCAGCTCATCCAGGATGGCACATCAATGCGAGCTGTGGCAAGAAGGTTTGCTGTGTCTGTCAGCGTAGTGTCCAGAGCATGGAGGCGCTACCAGGAGACA
>VVHJ01018242.1:0-16095 GCA_015107715.1 Tylochromis polylepis
CAGTCCCCAGACCTGAATATAACTGAAAATCTGTGGTGTGAGTTAAAGAGAGCTGTCCATGCTCGGAAGCCATCAAACCTGAATGAACTAGAGATGTTTTGTAAAGAGGAATGGTCCAAAATACCTTCAACCACAATCCAGACTCTCACTGGAACCTACAGGAAGCGTTTAGAGGCTGTAATTTCTGCAAAAGGCGGATCTACTAAATATTGATTTCATTTCTTTTTTTTGTGGTGCCCAAATTTATGCACCTGCCTGATTTTGTTTAAACAATTATTGCACACTTTCTGTAAATCCAATAAACTTCATTTCACTTCTCAAATATCACTGTGTGTCTCCCATATGATATATTTAACTGACATTTTTTATCGCAACAACCAACGATTTATACAGGAAAATAATGACCAAACTTTTGCATCCCACTGTATCACAGAATAAAATATCTCCTGCTTACGGTAGGATCCCAGACGGACTCCAGGGTTTGGGTTTTTTTCTGTTTTTGTTTTTTAAAAACGCACATGAAAGATTTCTGCGGGCACTGAAATCGCTCGCTACCTAGTATACCAAAAGGCTACCCCGCACACACCCTCTTCCTCCATTCCCGTCTACTCTACAGTGCAAAATAAGGTGCCAAAGAAAAAAAAAAAGCCAAATAGTAAATCTAAAAAAAGTGGCTTAGCACCAAAGGAAAAATTCAATGAATATTTTTAAAAAATAACTACATGTGGACCAACTGTGATGATGTGCACAGTCACATCAAAAGCGCCATACTGAGCCAGGAAAAATGTTCTCAATTCAGATTAAAGGAGTCCAGCTCTGCTGCTTCAGAACCATCCCAGACTGATTTCTTTATACTCATTTGTCTTCTACATGCATCAAGTTGGTTGGTTTTTAAGGAGTTCGGGCTAAAAGAGAAAACAGAAAAGTTGGCTTGTAGCAGACTGAACTGAAGGGCTGCATAAAGGGCCACAAAAATCATTTTGGATACTTGTTATCTGACCAATGCATTTTAACTCAAAACATACTGCAGACAACATTTAAAATTGCACTGCTATAAAGTAGAAAAATGCAGAACAACCAATAATATGGCTTCAGCATACAGATCCACCAATGAGGCACCGACAAGGATGAGCTGGACATATGGTGAAGGGGTTTAGACCCAATCATTATCCCTGGCAGTGGGAAGTACCGCTCTAAAAATCCTGGTGTCACCTTCAGGTGTAAGGACAGGAAGCAGCACAAAGGACGCCGATTCACTGCTGCTTCACGCACCAGGCAGGAGAAACCTCACACCTGTGACACCTCAAATCAAAACGAGCTCAAGGCTGCAGTGCGTGTGCAAAAACAAAGGTGCTTTAGTGGAACTTCAGAATAAAGAGACAGGTGAAGATCATCATAACTGGCTCTCTTTAATAATCGACACTAAAATAAAGCACTAACACACAATTCCACTGTGTTTAATTTTAAACCGCACACGCGACGACACGGCGGCCTGAACACGGGAACCGTTACACGCCTACTCCTGTTTACACTTCCACTGTCACGTTGTTACCGGGCCACACACCTTCCAGCACACCCTCTCACCTGAGACAAACAGGTGAGCTCAGCAGACCTGCGCATGAGTACACAGAGCATTAGTCAGCGTCAGTGACTCATGACCGCAGATAAGACTGCATGAATGGGCGTAGAAGCTTTCACTGGATTAGCTGAGACAACATGAACGGGTCAGCGGACGCGGATCAAACACCAACCGTTATTGATTCAAACAGCTCCACCTCCAGCCCGGGCTTCAACGCATTCCTCAGCACTGAAAAAGGTCCTGCACCCCAACTCTTCAAACACAACAAAATAAGAATACACAGCTTTTTCGCATAAAGTAAATTTGAGGTTTTCACCTTCGACTAAAGGGAAGAAGACTGTCAGAAAATGTGTTCACCCTTTGTTTTAAGTGATGGGTTTAATTTACTCAAACTTAAATATATTTACGTGTTTATCAAATGGCCAGAAGTGGCAGTAAAATGCAGACTTAAATAAGATACTAACCAAGGACCAACCATGTTAACAGCACTCGCCAAACACTGATTTTGAGCCAGGAAAAGACTCTAATCACAGTTATGACATCAGTCCGAGTCAGACTCCAAAAGCTCAAGGTGTAAAACAGTTCAAGGGAACAGAAATGAGACTGAAGGACTCAAGAGTTGTAGCTTAGGTCTAAGCTCGCTGTGCTTTTAATACACATACAGTAACTGGAGCTCCATCACCTGTGAGCAGCTCTTCCCTCAGTCCCGACCCATTAACCGTGACCCTGACCCTGTGTATGTGTGCTCGGCTGAAGAATGGTGGTCCACACAATAACGGACAGCTGCTTCAGCACATAATGAGGTTTCTGTGATGGACACAGCTGACGAATGTTTCCAGTGAGACAAACAAACACACCCGATGGAAGGAGAACAAAAGGAAGATTAATGTGAATCCTGTTCAAACACTCCCGTTTCCATCAGGGTTAAATGAATCATGTTTACCTTCCACATCACACTCGGCTCAGCAGGGCCTGCAGCGCTCAGTCGAACGCTCACAGAAGACGCGGCGCTCACGTGACTGCGCAGCATCCCGTTTTATTACGTTTTCCTTCAGGCTGTTTGCATGAAAGTGACGTGTTTCTCCAGTTTAAGATCTCATCAGTCACTCACTCAGCTCTGACACCAGAGCCTCAGCTGCACAAACAGGCCTCAGATTATATTTGCACATTATATTTGCCCCTCTAACATTTTTAAAACCAATTTAAAACCAATTTCTGCTCTTTCGCTTTAAAAAAAATTAAATAAAAATTACATTTGTGTTTTATGTTATTTAGCATATTATCTTACTCTTTTAGCTGTGCACCACTCGGGTGAACATCCGTTTATTTTAAATGTGCATTTTATTTTGAGGGTAAAATATTACTCATTTTATTTAAACTTGCCCTTATTTAAATTTTTGTAATAGTTTTGATTTCAGATTAGTTTTTACCTTGATATCCGTTTTCTTATTGTGAGAGTGATTGTTATTGTCATAAAATGTATTAGAGATATGCCAGTAATTTTCCATAGCTTTGAAACTATGACTCAGCAAGTTCTGTGTGCTGGACTATGTCCATTCCTGCACGTAAGACATCACATACACACTACATATATGTTAAAAGGACCACCCATTGCATGTCCACTGTGCGATTTATGACCCTTTTGTCAATAAAAGGACCAGCGCGCCTTTCGCTGAAAACCGATGCGGCTCTCCCACTGCAGTGGTACGCTAATTATCAAACTGTACAGTCTGGTGTGTTTGCCTCAATCTCCAACAGCATGCAGGGGGGTGTGTGAACCAGCTAAAGTATTATTGAACCTAACAATTATACAGTATGTATTTTATATTACTGATGTACACGCCATTTTATTTAAGCTTTTTATTGTCTTCTAACTGCTGTGACTGAGGATTTTCCAACTTTAAAAAAATAACAATATTATGTATTTGACTATGTTTATGATATTTAATTTTTTTTTTTTTTTTAAAGAGAAAATGCTTTCAAGAAAATAAACGTTTTCCATCAGAGCTGTCAGGAGGTCAAACCATTCGACTGAAAGAGACTCAGACATACAGCGACTCTTCTTCCACAGAAAATGATCCCCATGAGTGCCACCTACTCCAATCAAAGACCAGATGATGGGTGAAAAAAAAAAAAAATAGTGATCAAAACTCCATAAAGAACATTGAAATGCCAAAAAGGCAAAATGCTGCACAGTTGCAAAAAGGTCACCTGATTAATGCCGCATAAAATCTTTAATCTGGTCATTTAGTCCAAAGAGCGGTAAGATAAACATTTTAATTCAAGTTAGCCATTTCATGGCAGAGCGTGCTCTCAGGGCTCCTGTTTATTTTTTACGTGACAGCTACAGATTAGAGCTCTAATATTTAAACATCTTCAGTTTGTCACAAATCCAAGTCAAATTAATTTGATTGAACAGGTATTCATGGTGTGTGTGTGTTCTGTAGTTTCAGCAGTGCAAAAGACAGCAGTAGAATCAAATTCAGTTAGAAAATATATAAATGTTGGTTAAGTCACCAAATGAATACATGCACATTCCTGTGACAATGCCACGCAGTCTGCACCATTATTCAGTTATTTTAGTAACCTGCGGCTTAACAAGCTGCACATGTAAAACCTATTCTCCCGGCACAGAACCTATAATGCACTTAAAACATGCGGTAAATAAAAGACGACTTATTTCTTATGGTTCAACAAAGAAAAGAGCTTCCGATTCCTGTCATGACGACACAATGCATCATGGGTGCACAGAGAAGGGGAGGAGGCGCTCTGAGGCTTCTGAGGAGGAAATGAAAAGAAGCAGCAGCATGAATGAAGAGTGCAGACTGAAGTTAATATCCGGTTAGTTAGTGAGCGGGTCAGGTAAACTCATACTATTCAACATACTCACCGTGTGTGCAGCAGATCAAACAAAGAGCAGGAGCAGCTCTGCAGTGTCTGTGAACACCGTTACATTTCAACTGATGTAAAGCTAATGATCAATTTGCCCCCAGAGTCAGAGGAGGAGCAGGAAGAGCGTTTCCTGTCTGAGAGACTCATTGATTTATCCATTAAAGACTGACACAGGGGGTCTGTGGGGGTCTTCAGAGCATTTGAAGTTTGGATACACAGGCCTACTTTTTAATACAGGCCAGGACAAAGAGAAACCTCCAGACTTTTCCCTCATTAGTGGGAGCAGGGGGGTGAAGTGAAGGTCACGGGTGTGACTCCCACCTCATTACACAGCTCAGTGCACATGAAGCAGGGCAGGAGGGGGGGGCCCACGACACCACGGTTAAGACCCAGACAAACCTGAGGTCTGTATACAAATGAACACACAGCTTTCAGGTTTCTTGTCTCTCATATAAATATATAGTTCTCGTTCCTGTGCGAAACTGAGGGATCAAACTTTAAAACAACTACAAATGTATTATTACAAAGAAAGAGCCAATTGCAATATTAACAAGCCTGGTTACTATGATCACACTGAGCCAATGAAAAAAGGCAAATAATTTAATCCGTTTTCTTAATTTATCATTCCTGTAGCTAAAGACTGCACGAAGTTAAGAGTTCATATATCAGGAGATGGCGTGGAATTTAAGCTCTCAGTCACAAAATGTGTCAGCGGTAAAAGTATTACATACACTTTGAGGCCGTGGATGCTGCCTGTAAACAAAAATGTCCGTTTTTCAAACATTTATTTGGGAAAAATGCGGCAGAACACGTCACAAAGATTTAATACATTACTACCAGACACCTAAATGTAGACAAAGAAAAGTCTAACTGAAGTTGTTAGATGACGTGATGTGGTTTTGGGATATTGCAATAATCATACATGGAAGTATTTTTGTCTTTGAGCTTCAGCTACACACACACACACACACACACACACACACACACACACACACTTTTCAATACAGCCCACGACTAAGGGCATAATTCCCCGGTGCTTAAATGGAATTTCACTGCATTTCATTTGAAATTAGAATGTAATTACGTAATTAATAACAACAATGAGGAGGTAACAAGGTAACAAGTCAGGATTTAACAGGAAACAAAGAAATAATTATACTGTGAGTAAACTTAACTAGTGTGTAAGTCATTTTCAGTAGCGTGCGATAAGGTTGGGCGATATGTAAAAGTTTTCCGACCGACAATCGTCCGTCCAATAAATGACGATATAGTCACGCAGGTGACGTTTTGATGGGCGGAGCAACATAATCATGCACGGACTGATTGGCGTGTTTAGAATTTACACGTTTTGTTTGGAGGGAATACTTGACCTTCTTTTCTTGGTTGTTTCAGTATGTTTGGATTATTCATTTATTTATTTGAGACGCTCCAAATCGCACAAAAGACTTGACATTACGTCTGAGATTTTCTTTAATGTTCGCTGGAAGAGACGTTTAGATTTTTAACTTACTTTTTGTTTAACTTTGTATTTGTTGTTTGGTCGAGTGTGTGAGACAGAGAAACACTGGAACGGCCAGTAAACACGGTTAGAATGGAAAAAAAGAAGCCAGTTTCTCTTTGTTTCCCTCCCCACCATTGTGGGTTGTTTTTGTTTTTGTTTTTAATTTAAATCAAATGTTTTGGTTTTTTTCTGAACATAGAACAGAAAGAAAGAAAGGCAGTAGCCCGAGTTTGAGTAAATGAATCGCTGCGTTTGCTCGCGCCGTTAAAACAGCGCTGTTATTTTTCCCGTTGACTGCTTCTCTTTGCGTCAACCAACGTTATTAGCAAATCAATCTTGTAAAGACGATCGGTGAAAGGCTCAGCCTAACGTTGATGGTCGATAAATTCAGCCAGTCGCCCGACCTCAGCGTGCAATTGTAGGAGTGTCTCGTTCCTGTAGAAGTTAGGAAAGGTTAAGCCACTCCACAATATGGCCCACGCCCCAGAAAGTACAGTGTACTTATAATGTAACACGGGGAGGTAATTTTTTCTTCTTTCCTGTAAAATACCTGAAGTTTCACACTACTTAAAATGACTTATTACAGACTCTGCTTCCTGTAAAAACCTGACTTGTTACTTATTTCATTGTACCTACATTTAAGTATTTGTAGGTAGATATATATGCATTCTAATTTCACATAAAATACAGTAATACTCCATTTAATTACAGGGGAATTACGCCTTCAGTCACAGGCACTATTATAAAGTGTTACCTCACATTTTAATCTAAATGCATAGGACAAAGACCTGAGCCAAGAGCTGGCTCTCCTTGGTTTGTATCCAGAGCAACAGAAAAGTGCAGGAAATTTGCCAAAATTAATCAACCTCATGTTTTAAATGCAAAAAAAAAAACCAAACCCACAAAAAAGAATAACTTATTATAAAAGGAAAACACTAAGTATTTCTGAACTTTGTAAAAGACTGAGTGTGAGGAATAGATCGTGCCAGAGGTGGGACCAAGTCATTGTTTTGCAAGTCTCAAGTCTTTATCCTCAAGTCAGAGTCAAGTCCCAAGTCCAAAACTTTGGATTTCAAGTCTTTTTGAGTCTTAAAAAAAAGAAAAGTTGCAATTATATGTGAAATGTAAATAATAGATCATGTGCTCTTTTTTAAATCTGCGTTTATTTCAACACCTGATGAAACAAAATAAACACACATTTTGAAATTGCACCTCTATAATATACAGCTCAATTAAACTTAGCTGCAAGAATAGTCTCTTTAAACTATAAATTCACAGAATAAACATTCAATGAAAAATTTTTGGCTTGAGCGTTTTTTTTTGTTTGTTTGTTTTTAAAAATCTGGTTAATTTGATTGGCTGTGCAGCTCACGCACATACAGAGTGTGGTAAGAAGGAACCAATGAACTGAATTAATGGTGCTCACTTTTTTTTTTAATATACTATGTGTGTTAAATTTTAGATTTGGGGTAAAATATCAAGTCTTTTCAAGTAACCAGGTTCAAGTCCAAGTCAAGTCACAAGTCTTGGAACAAGTTTTCAAGTCAAGTCTAAAGTCATAAAATTAATGACTCGAGTCCAAGTCATGTGACTCGAGTCCACACCTCTGGATCGTGCTCCCTAATGTGTCCGTCCACTAACGCTAAATGTGCATAAATCACAAGCCAAAAGAGTTACTAAGCAAGCGATAACTTCAAAAGGATTTAAAAATTAAATTACTTTATTTTTAACATTCTCAGTTACAAACTGAAGAAAACCAGGAAACACATGGTCAGCCTCCACAGGTTGTGTTCTCTGATCCATCACCTCAGCAGCTCTCTAATCAGTATGTACACACACACACACACACACACACACACACAGGCAAGCACCCACCTGCAGCAGCTTTGCAGCCTCCAGCCAATTACCCCGCTCACATTTTTTAACCGCCTCAGTGAGAATTGCTGTGTGCTTCTAACTTTGTGGAGACTTGTGTGAGATGCGATAAATTTGTGAACACAGTTACTCCAGCCCTCACTTTGAGCTCTTCAGAGGGCCGTTTGAAGGTTCAGCTCAGGGTAAGTTGATGCATTTAGTGAACAGAGCCTTTAAAACAGCGTGCGAGTTTTTTCTGAAACTGTATCACGGCCTCAGCCTCAGCGCCTGTAAACAGGACAGACCAGAGATTCGGGTGCAGATGTAGATCAGGCAGCCTCACAAACCAGCAGCTCACTGCTGACAAACACACTGAAACCCTACAGGAGAGGGCGGTTGGCCTCTAATCCAGCGTCAGATAACAGAAACAATTACTGACGCTTCTGTGAGCCAATGAAACCGACACGACGCTGATGTGCTGCGGCTTATCTGACCAATTAGTCGGTTTTCACAATCAACCTTCAGCCTGATAATTAACCACATCTAAACTGATCACCGTTTTAGTTGTGTAAACGGGGAAATATTTCGATAAAGTAAAATGTATTGTTCTTATCAAGTCCTTTTCAAAGCACAGAAAGGGATGTGCATGAGTTTTTTTTAAAAATTACGTGAGTAACGAAGGAGCTTTGGTGATGATGGAAATGGTATGGAGTTCTGCTTAGAGGAAGTTGCACTAATCAACGTGGGACGTAACCACGGTGTGAATGAGGACTGCTTGGAAAGAAAGCGTGCCATCAAGCACGACAGAGTTACATTTTGACAAGCTGGATTTTGGTGGCACTGAGGAGAACCTCGGATTTTATCGCTGCTCAGTTTGAGAAAGTTTGGGAGTAGACTGATACTAAATAGGACAGATCCCTAGGGAACAGCTGTAGTAACTGGGAATGTCTGGGATTTTAAAACGCTGAGATGAATTAACCGTTTGGCTCACGGTCTTCTTTCTCTTTTGTTTGTTTTTCAGGGTCCCACCTCCCTTGTTTGCGTTTGTTGTGATTATTATCATCATGATATGCTGAACAGCAGCGTTGTGGCATCTCATATGTGAGGTTGCTTCGAACCATGGATTTAGGGATTGTAATACAAAACAAATGAGACGCACAAGCTCATCATACAGTCTTTGAAGATCTGTCCCAGTTTTCCTCGAACTGAATTATCTGCCGCTCGGCGTCTTGAATCGTTTTGTCTCGCTGTCCTTTTGTGTGAGCGCAAAGTCACATGTCATGTTATGTCTAGGTTACACGTTGGCCAGGGACATAGCAGTGGGGCTTTTTCATTTCAAAGCACTTTAAATCCCAGCAGTAAATGCCATCTTATTTGCAGACAGGCTGATGCATCAGTGCATTCCTGTTAAACAATTAAAGCTAACTCCCAAGCAATAAAAACTCAAACCAGTCATGCACTTTACATGCCCTAAAACTAATCTGTAATCACAGTAAGAGCTTGAATCCAAGCAACAGCAAATAAAAGCTGGCCAGCCCCTGAGGTGGAGGACGGGGGTTGCACTCGACCTCCATTTTGGCTCCTACATGAGGCTGCAGAGCCAGCCTCTCCCTGCAATCCTCGGACTGCTCGCGAACTGAACGTCTGGCACCTCGAATGGCTTCTCCAAAAACACACACACTTTAATTTTTGCACCACAGAACGGCAGCTGGATAAAACACAAGCTGCACATCAAAGTGGAATAAAACCAGAATATAATAAAGTTGAGAAATCAAGATTTGATTTAAAGGCTTTTCCCTTTTCACTCAGTCTGGAATCACTTATGGAAGCTTCTCTCTTCCATCAACATTAATGTTAATGTTGTTTTATGGCTCATAAAAGCTGCACAACACATTTGTTTCTGCTCCAGTTGGACAGAAAAAAAAAAAACCCAACAGACTGTAACTTGACAGTGAAATCAGCTGTGAAAACTCTTCACACGCACTGCTGGTCACACAAATTAGCACTTTTACCTGTCTGGAAAACACCTCTTCAAAAATTCCCTGACATTCCAGGAATTCCAGGAGCCATAAACTTTTAAGGAAAACAAAAAAACAAAAACAGATGTTTTCTTTCAGCTGTTTTCCATTTTGTTCACTGTATTTATCACAGGGAGGGCGACTGATGGCTCCATCAGCCTGGACTCGTGTTTAAACAGTCTTTTAACATCAACCAGAACAGAAAACATCAATTTCACTGAAAGGGAGGATAAAAAAAAAAAGTACATCTGACCGACGTTCCATCAGAAAGAGAGAATTTGATCTGTTTTCACTAATCTGTGAATATATTCAGACATTCTGCAAACAAAGATGAGACTGTAACCGTTCAGCTGTGCTATTCACATATTTAAAACAACATTAAAAACCAATCTTTTCCCTTTTTTGATTGTGAATGAAGTCATCTTGCAGCACACCAACCGGAGCTGCAGAGCTCCTGGCAGAAGCACAAAAAGGCTGCAGATAAAGCCAGCAGAGTTTGCAGAAACAGCAGGAGAAGAAGCAGGCTGACAGCTGAAAGAGCAAGGCACTCACTCACCCTGTGTCTGCAGCACGACGCCCACTCTCCTGCTCTCAGAACAAAGTTAATCCAAAGTGAAAGTCAAAAAAAACACTCCAGATCCTGAGAGAGTAGCCGAGCTGTGACAGCAGAGCCAGCAGAGCTCCGTGCATGTGTTCGCAGAGGAGCTGCCTGACAAAAATCAAGCCTGCAGGCTCAGACAGCTCCACCCCTGGCTCTCTCCCCCTTCTCCATTTGAAGCATGTGAGTCTATCAGATTCTCTGGATTCACCAAACAGCTGATCACACACACACACACACACACACACACACACACACACACACGGCCTGAAGGTGCTGGCAGCAGTTAAGAGGACATTCTTGGGACAGTAAATCAAACCTTTAAATAGTGCATTCGAATGCTGCTGAACACCTCCACCACAGAGGGAGCTGCACAGGATCCACACCACAGCTGCTGCAAAAGGCTGGATGTGTTAGAGTTTTACGACAAATGCACAAACACATTAAAGCCAAATAAATTCCCACTCTACTGATCCAGACCATCGGCTCCAGGTATGTCACCATGCTCTGGCTCTACAGCTAGCCTACTCAATGCAATGAGACAAGTTGAATTCAGACAATTTTGATCCTTCAACATTTTTCTGCAGTGACGATAAACTCCAGCTTTACCTCACAATCCAAAATAAACATAATAACAAATAAACAACTTAGCACAGAACCCATTTTTAAACCGACTGTATCTTCAGGCACTTCGCCACAAGCAGCACACATTTCACATTTCTTTAGATTAATCAATGAAAAATACCAAAGACTTGACATAAAAATAGTATTTCTGCATCAACAAAGTGAATCCCAAAGAGCTGTTCGCTGAAAACTTGGCATCTCTCAGCATGATGTTCAGCATGTCGTCAAAAGACTGAAGTAAGCTGGACGTATCAGCTGATCCATGTCCTGCTCAGTGAAGCCTCATCACCAACGACCTCACATTTGCTTTTAATTTACCACAAACCAAACACCAAGAAAAATAATATACGTTTCTCATGACGTTTTGTAGGAACACTGCTACGGAGATTCATAAAATGACTGATTTTTCCAACATTTGCAGACATTTCTAAACACGTCTTAAATTCTTGCAGGCTGACGGGAATTCTACAAAACAAAAATATTTGAAAGTGCTCCACTGAAATGTTAGTGCATCCAATCATTACTAGATTTACTCGAATGAAATCTGCAGGATCAGGATTTTCTGGGCACTGCAGAAAAGAGTAAAGCCAACAGGATCATTTTTAGAAGGAAAAGTGATTATTTTCAAATCTCTGCTCAGCTATTTTAGAAACTTCACAGCGTTGTTTGAAAAGCTTTTAAAGGGCCCCGGGGGCTCGCACGTCTGAGGAGACCAGAAAGAAAAACACTTGAACTCGCACAGAGGTGTTTTCATTTCATCAGGCGGCAGCTGCGAGGGATACGGTCAGAAACTGAGTCTGCCGTGCGGCGAGAACAAAACGAAACGTTACACATTCCTGCAGTCCTCAGTCCCGCTGCTGTCAGCATCCGGCTGCCTTCATCTTCGTCAGGAATGAAGCGGCACGACTCGTCAGCATCACCGCGCAACATTCGGTCCTGAACACTTTACCACAGAGCTGCTCAGACTCACCATTTTACTCTCTCTGATTACATAGTGCGTGATTTTTAAATCATAAAACAGGAGTTTCCTGCAAATAAATTACTGATATTTAAAAAAAAAAAATTTTTTTTTAAAATTTACTCAAGCTTTAATATATTTGTTCATCAAATGGCTGTAATTACAGTAAATAACAGAAAGCATCCACTGACATCTGTTATGCAAGGGTTTGCTTCAACTCTGTGCAGATCAATCCAGTCTGCCCCTTTTGGGAAAAAAAAAAGGACGTATTTCTAACAGAAATGCTCTCAGTACATAAACGAAGGCGCTGTATCAGTGCTGGTAAAGTAAGATTTCAAACAATATACATGAATAAATCTCATAAATCAGCAGTTAGATTGTCACAAATATAATTTTTGGGGCTTGACTGAACTCGACTCAGGAAGGAAGGAGTCTGCCCGTCCGTCCAGCGGAGGCTTTAGCCTATCCCAGCTGTCATAGGGCAAGAGGCAGGGTACACCCTGGGCAGGTCGCCAGTCGATCGCAGGGCTATTCATTTTTTAAATAAATAAATTTATTGAGTCAATACTAACCCACAAGGAGATATCCACACAGGCTCGGACTGAGGTCCAGCTCTACCATACATCGATATCTGATCCTGTGAAGTCTGTCTCATCCTTAAAAGTAACATTACCCACCTTTTCAAAGCTTTCTCAAGACTTAAAAAAAAAAGAAAGAAAAGAAAAATAAAAGAATACCTGCATGCATTCAGAAGTAAATCTCAGTATTTGTATGCGAGCTTACATGGTCCTGCGTATATGTGAGCTCAGTCTGCAGATGGGTTTAAAACAGAGTTTCTTTAATCACAAAAATCAGGTGCAGCTGTGGAACTGAGGCACACTGACTGTACTCATACGAGCGCTGACAGAGACAAAAACAAAATATAGCAAAATTAAATAGATGGAAACAAAAATGCAACAGGGAACCAGGATGCATCCTCGGTCCTGAGGGTTATTGTTGTCTCCACTAATGCCAAGTGGCAGGTGGTCGTCCTCCGACCTTAAAGAGGGTCTTTAGTGGTCTCGGAGGGACCCCGCGGTGTCTCCGGGGAAAAGACACGAGGGGAAATCAGATCAAATGAATAAAAAGCAGCACAGGGAGCTGGGTAATGAGTGCGTGCTGTAGGTCACAGCTGTGCTCTGCTCCAGTGACTGAGGTAAACACAAACTAAGGACAACAGAAGCATCAGCTGAAACATCTCAGGGTTTCCACCAGAAAACATGGCAGCGTCAACCAGCGTCACAGGCAAGTTAGTGTTGCACGCAGTCAGTGCAAGTCTACCAACCGCTAATGTTATAAAAACAAGATCGAGACGGCCTATTCCAGCGAGAGATCAGAGTTATCGGACTATTTTAAACCTTTTTACACAAGATTGAACACTGAATAAAGTAGAACTTATGTATTCAGTAACGTCTTAAGTAACCCTTTTCTTCGCTACACGATGCAATCAGGGATTTTCCTGCAAATAAATACTTCTGGTGCCTCTTTGCTTCGATAGTGCTCCCGTCAGCACTTGGAGGGTCAAGCACAGCCAGAAAGCAACATGTGGAACCACCGCTCGCACGAAGATTGCAGCTTGTAGCTTTTCTATCAAAAGCCCAGCAGAAGTCAACGCTGGGCTTCTGATAAACTCACGGCCAAATTGCCAGGCGCCGTTCAGACAGGAAGATCCAACTTTTCAGTCGAACACACAAACTCAGCCACCTTCTTCATAACAGACACAGCAGACCCAGAGTGGATCAATACATCAAGCGATTAAAGTTTGCAACGTGCGGACACACTTTACCAAACACAACAAAGTGGCTGTGAAATTTGTGGGAGTGTATTCATGTCAAAGGAGCTTGAAGTTTAAATATAGCAACAGTCGCCACGGCAGGTGTACATCAGACTGGATCGGCGACAGCAAGGTTTATGAGCAACGGCTTTCATCTCCCAGTTTCGACGGTATTTACAGCAGGATAATCCTTTAGTGGGTGATGTTCTGTGTGTGGAGACGCGGTCCTCCAGGCTGGAAGCTGCCGGCAGTCTGCTCTCGTTTAGTGGCGACACTCAGACCTCCATGAGACAAACGCAGCAGCCAGGGTATCAATAACCAGGCACAGGATATCTGCCAATTAAATACTGACATATCGACGTAAGCACCTACGATTTTTGTGTTTGTTTTTTTTTAGAAGAAACAAGCCCTGTAGCTAGCCCCCAGTTAGCGCATCATTATATGTCAACTAGCCCACCTTCACAAACTTTCCAAACATAGCTGGTATTTAGTTTTCGGTTTTATTTATATCCAAAGTTCTAAGCGCTATATGTTTGAGTTTTTACAGAAATACTTCAGTCAGAACATGGAATCTCATCTTTAGCTGTAAACGAGCTAAGGTCCTCTTTTTCACAGACACCTGTACCTTAAAAAGGTACAGTCAGGTGTTTTGAGTTAATTTAATAGAAAAAAAAAATGATATTGTACTTATAAAAATACACTGATTTGTGTGTAACTATGTGCTTCAAAAACTAATGCATTCTCATAAACTTAGAATTCATCCACTGAAAATCAATCAGAGCAGCCCATCACATAGTTGCATTTAAAGTTTTTGACGCGCTCTAACACTTTTTTCCCCCCGGCAACTAATCCCGAGCTGTAAGAACCTGTGAATGAACGGGGTGGCTGTGGGTCACTTTCATTTAAAATCTTTTTTTTTCTCCACGTGGTTGGCAGAAAATCAAAGTGCTCGTCACCAACTCGGCTTCACGCTTTGCGTGAGGAATGTGAGGATTCGGCCAAACGGAGTATGAATAAAGAAACATTAACAGGAGGAGGAAGAGGTGGAGCTGATCAAACACACCCCGCAGCGCTGGCACAACCAGTGATTAATGACTGCTGGCAGGAGAGTCGGTTTGACTTTCTGTTCAGTCAGTGTTCGGTGTAAAAAAGTAAACATAATGACAGCACTGACAAGGCTGGAAGAATGGAAGACACTTTAGGATCCATTATTGACGGGAGGAACCACACAATAGCTGTAACTATTACAGATAAACACAAGCACTACTAACCGCTAGTACTATAAATCATTTTGGTCAGTACTGAGATCCTCCTCATTTTACACGCTTAGACTTCAACTTTGAAACAGTAATAGTAGATTTCCCTGAATCCAAAGTATAATTTAACTGAAGAAACTAAACGGTGAAAAATGAGCAAAGTCGGGACAGTGTGGCTTTCGTCCTGGTCGTGGAGCGCTGGACCAGCTCTTTATCTCAGGAATATTTAGAGTAGTGGTGTCAAACTCAAATACACAGTGGGCCAAAATTCAAAACTGGAACAAAGTCGTAACATTAATATTTATTGAAAAAAAATCTTCCTCCAGATATAACAAGGAACCTTTTCTTATAGACTCAAACAAGTTTTGCTGAAAAACTGAATACGGAACAAGCAAAGCTTAATACTAAAGTATATATAACTTATATAAAAGTATATATAACTTAACATTGCACACATGCAAAATTGAAATTCCAATTAAATAATATATCAGTGGAATTTATTTCTTAAATAAAAATTGTATTTGCAGCCTTCTGAATTAAATTTTAACAGTAAACTTTTTCCCCAGGCTAATAATAAATGTAAAAATAAAATAACAATAATAAACCACTTTACTAATAAAAATATAATTGAACGTGAAACCATTCAAGCCCATGTCTGGGAGTAGCAAGAAAAAGTGCACAAAGAAAACGTTAATTATAGCTCAGTTTGCTACACACTGATCTACTCTGATGTGTCCAAGCCAGACACCTGGCATCTCATCTTGGATGCTAGTTCCTCAATGTCTGGGCTCAAGCTCTGAGCTGAGGAAATCCTCAGGATCAAGTGAAGGTGTTCATCGGTCAGACGTCTCCTGTGAGATGTTTTGGCCATCTTCATCAAGGAGAATAGTTACTCACATAAGTAAGTGCTGCCGAACATGGAGAGCATCTGAGCAGTGTGGGTGCGGAGCCCAGGCATTGTGTCAGGGATAAAATGTGGAAATTGTGAAGCGCCCACAGCAT
>VVHJ01018250.1:2474-14675 GCA_015107715.1 Tylochromis polylepis
TCATTATCCTTTTTTTTTTTCCCCCCCCCCCCCCCCCCCCTTCCTTTTTTTGTGCAAAAGCTAAATCTCTTAATTTCACATGAGGCCATGTGCGGTTGTTTGTCTTTTCATCAGTCTTAACTTATCCTGGTTTTGGAGGGATTGCACATGAAAACATCTACTGTACTGTATCCAGGGCAGAATCTGCACAGCACATTTGAACTCACAGTACACAACACTCACTATTCAGGCCACATAGTCATTTGAAGTCCTTTTGTAGATGAACAGAAACATCAGATGTTTACTGCCACTGGAGGAATGTAGTCAGGGCTTGAGTAAAGACTTGAAAGCCACTGGCCCATGGCTTGTGTTAGCAGCAGTCTTGTGTTGTTTGGCCATGAAAAAGAAAAAATATATATAATAGAGGATTTCTTTCATGCTACATGTTTTTCTAGGTTGTGTTTCCATTTTCATGATGCATGTGTCCTTTCCAGCTTATTCTATTATTTTATTCATCTGTAAGCCATTAACCCATTTCACATATCAAGACAAACCCAACGTCCAACAAAGAGTAAAGCATAGCCACTTCCTAAGCTTTTCTATGGTAAGCGTCCAGGACTGTCTCCTTCAGGGTAAGATATTGTGAGGGTAAGGAAAGAGAAAATCAAAAGGGGCACGTTTCAGTATGTTACTCTTATTCTGTTTGTGTATTTTTACGACTCTGATGTTTTTTGAACTACTTAATTCTACTTTTTTCTACCTCAACGATCTATAGTTTGTCAGTCAGTGAATGTGCTTAATTCTATCATCAAGTTGTTGCTGAGTCATACACTGGGGCAATTCAAAGCACCTCACTTAAGAAAAAAAATGTATAGTTTGATGGGTAACACAGTTGCTGGTTTAATTCCAGCCAAGGACATAAATCCCCTTTGTATGCTGCAGCAGGAGGGTCATCCAACGTAAAACTCTGCCAAATCAAACATGCAGAGCTAGCTGAAAGTACCTTTAGCATTCTTCAAACCACTGTTGTGGTTACTGGAAGCTATATATGTCGTAAACAGATTGAAACCACAGTAGGTCTCAAGCTTTTCGATCAAGCTGTGTTTTGTTGTCATTCACACAACTACTTTCATCAGTTTTTGTATGTATAACTGAGTGCAATTTCATGAATGTCTTCAAGGACATGCTGTTCAAAAGCACTTCCTCATTTGTATTATTCATTGAATCAAGTCTACAAAGCCGCACAGAAAACAGTCTGTGAAGAGATAAAGAGATCAGGGAACCAATTTGATGTAGCTAGTATAAATAAGGCTGTGACCTCAGGCCTTTTGCTCCTCCTTTTAGTGCAGACATTGTGAACACGTATAAAGGGTTTAGGCTTTAGAATTTGGACGTCATTAAACATGAACTAGTTTTTCTGAAGCAAACTCAACTCCTTAGCAACTTACCCATTTCCTCTCTTTATTCCAGACAAATATATCGTGCCGCTATTGAAAATATCACTTCCTGTCCACTAGGAAGATTTAATAAAGCAAACGTCGTCAGGCCATTAACTGGGTCCTTTCTCTGACCCCATTTAGCCATAGTTATAAAGGATGGACAATATTTGCTTTAGGTCAAAAAGCAAACAAACAAATAGAGAACTAGATGGAGTGGCCAGCCTTTACTCAATGCTCCAATCAGAAATTTTCAAAGAAATAATCAAAAGTACTAATACTATATACTGTATTGTGTGTTGTATTGAACAGTATTGTGAAAAGGAGTAGTCAAAAGTTTATGTCCTTCTTGTCACATCCATGGCTACTGCTGGTCCTCACATTGTAGTGTTTCTTTCTATCTACATGGTGTAATTGATTGCTTCTCAATGTAAAAAAAAAATAAATAAAAAAAGTAAATTAATATATATATATATATATATACAACAACATAAGTATATTAGACCTAAAGTTTTCCTCTTTCAGAAAATGAGAAAGCAGTATTATTTAATGTTGTTACTCCATGAAGACGTCTTCACTGTGTTTTGGTGGAGGATCTAGTGACAGAGTATGTTGTACCTTGTACAAATCACCATCCTCTTTAAAAGAATACTGTCTCGAATTTAGGAGCGCAGTTCTATGACATTATCAGGCTGACAATTGGGGTCATTGCATCTCAAATCTTCTACTCAACCATTTCCAATTTGCATAAAAATGTTATGGTCCAAAGTTTTTTCTTCTCAGTCAGTTTGTATTTTTTCTTGCTTTTGTTTTCTGTCACTTTTTTGTTAAGTTTGGACAGATTTAGGACAAAAATGTTCCAAAGGATAAACCGTGCCATTACGCAGAAGTTGGATGGCAAAATTCGACCATGTTCATAAAGATTCATTATTACTGACCATGATGAAGTGTCCCACCCAAGGCACTGACAAGAAACCCCCATTTTATGAAATTAATAAGAAAGGGGAATTGATGAAGTTTTTTTTTTCTTTCTTTTTCTTCTGGTGAGACTGGGACTAAGTCACTTTCTGAATAGCTGTGATTTTTTTTTCCGTTTGCCTTTGTGTTGCTAAGACTATTTAGGATTTGTTAGAAACCAGGTAGGCTTGTGGTAGCAGCCTTGGCTGCTATCAGATTAGCATTAGGTCTTCTAAAAAAAAAAAAAAAAAGCTCCACCTGCTCAAAAGGGAAGATTATGGAGCTGGTGGATTTCTGTGAAAGAAAAGTTCATTCTGTCTTTGTTGTTTGTAGTGATTTTATAATTTGGTTCATTTTAGATAAGATACATTATATTAGGAAATGTGATCAGAAATGTATTTTTAAGAAAAGTTGCAAACTACATTAACAAAAGGGATTTACCCAGGGTATTTTAAACATGACAAGAATTTACTTCGACATTTCATTTTATTTTGTTTTGTAGTTTTCAGATCTCAATTTTCTCATTTTAGGCCTGTTAGCTATTTCAGCTCTTAATTGTTTTCCTTTCCCACATGCTTCTAGATCATTCCTTTCTCCGACTGTTACTAATTTTTACCATTTTCTCGTTTCTCCCTTTGTTTCTTTTCACTATACTTTTTTGGTATTTCTTTCTTTCATACTTTATATTTCTTCTTTTTACCTCACGCATTAGTTTTCTTTTTAATATTATGCAAAATCATTTCTAACTGTATTTTTATTATTTTCTTTGCATGTTACTTTTGCTAGTAATCTTTAATTCATTTGAATTTTGTAAGATCCAGGTAGTTCTCCTGATCCAGATAGTTCTCCTGTCTTTTGTCTTTCATGACTATAGAAACATAATCTCTCATTAAGCAGTTTAACACCCATTCTGCTGTTCTGATTGCAGCTAAATTCTGCACTCGGTATGTAAGTTGTCCTGAATTATTGAGTGTTTTATCTATGATCTGTTGCAGGTTAACAGCCCTCAGCTCCCTATTAATGTGTGACCTCCCATTATCTCTCTGTTGTATAATGATGGATCCAGTGCATCATATCAGTTAGCTGAGATGACCTCATTTGTCACATCACATAGGGTGCTGCGCTGAAACTAATTCCCTTCCCTCATTTATTTGTGCTATTATTAATATTGCAGACGGTGCACTTTGCATGACGTTGCACAGAGTCTTAACTCTCTCCTTGTCGGAATGAGGAATTACAGCAAAGTGCTTTACCCAACACACAGTCTGGAACAAGGCTGATGTGAGTGAATCTGTCACTGTGACCCAGTTCCACCGCACATTAAATTGGTAATCACACCAATATTCAATCACACCATACTTAATGTGTCTGTTCTTTGTTCTGCCAATTTGTCTCTTGGCAAAATCAATGATAGTGACATACATACACCAACAGATAATAGAAACAGAAAAAAAATCACTGCATACACAACTCTTAAAGACAGAGGCACAGAGACACACGCTAATTATTTATAACCAAAAGATTGCTTTTAGGTCCCTTTGAAATTTGGACACTGTTATGATGGGTGATAATGGAGTTTGTTCTTAAGTAAAATCTTTACCATGTTAAAATTAGCTTCATAAATCAATCAATGTTCTTTGGCAAACAATTAATACAATCCTATTTGTCACAGGCACAAGCTTACAGCCCCGCTGACATACACTCTTCTTTATCTCGGTTGCATGTGCTAATTTCAAACATGCAACCAGGCAAGAACAATCTTCCTTTGCTATACTCATATATTCACAGATCTTTGGTTTCCTCCCAGCATTTTAGAAAGTGATCAAATTAGAAATGTCTTGCATGTCCTCCACACAGTTTGTAAAATGTTGGCAATGAATGCAAAGATTGCGTAATGTCGACATGAATTATGTGAAGATTAGATTCTACCATCACAAACTGGATTATGTAACAACACCTGGCACCTGATATTCACCTGCCCATTATTGTTTCATTCATTAAACTTTGCACAACATATCTTAAGTACCGCAAATTATATTAGTAATTACTATTATATTGAACCACTAAAACATTGCATAAAATGCAAAAAACAAACAAACAAAAAAAGGGTTCTCATATTTTGTGCACATTTCCTGTTGAGTCCAATCACAAATTTAGTTCCCAAGTGTCTACATGATTGTAGTACTCATAGTCATTTTAAACCTAAATAACTGTGAGGAAATATAAACCATATTTCATTTTACATCTGTTATGCATATTTTTTTTAACATTTCTGTTGGAGCTGTTTATAAACCCAGGTGTTGCTTTTCGACTCTCTGATTGGCTGCTAACTGCAGCCAGTAAATTATCGCGTAGGAAAGTTTCTATTTGGACAGCATTCATAAACCAGTTAAGAGGCAAACAGCATCTTTAGTATCTTTAGAAGATACACCATGCTGTTGAGTTTATATACAATTTACAAAGCTACTGAGCCAAGCTTGCTAATGTTAAGCTGTGCCTTTACATAGCAGAAACAGTTCACATGAATGTGAATCCATGGTGCTGTTATTTCATCGACTGTTGTTACTGGTATCTTATGTACACTAAGTGCTCTATCTGTCCATTATTATAAAGTAGGTGACTAGTTATAGTGTTAGGCTGTTGTTTGATTTTGAGTATATTTTGAGTTTATCTTCTGTTGGTCAATCTCTCTGAATAGCAACCCACTGGCATATATTTTATGGCCAGTATAAGCTTGTTTGAGAGCATCATTATAGTCACACAAAGACACTAAACAGATTTTTTTTTATGGAGCACCAAATTTGAGTCTTTTAACATCAAAAGTCTTTTAAGCCTTTTTATAACTTTTTGTTTTTAAGACCAAGAAGAAAAAGTAATAAAATGAAAAATGTATGTACTTTAATAGGACTGTACAATTTCATAGTATAGTGTGGACTGGATGCAAGAACTCAGAGCATTATGCTGTGTCCACATTATGCAGTTTTGGGATGTACTCGGTGAAAGATGACGATGTAAAAGAATAGTGTCAATATCGTGTTTGGGGTTCTCTGTTATACTGTAAGAAAGTTCAGTATTGGATGGCTTAATGGTGTTGTACAGTACACAGTGCTTTACTTTAAATTCAGCACAGTAAGGCATGCTAACCTGTTTGCCCTGTTTTAAAACGCCTTGTTTTTTCATGCAGCCTTTAGATAACACAAAGTTAGTATACCTCAGTTTGTTTCACAAGATGTTTCACGATATGAAAAAACATAACTTCACATTATGTCAGATCCGATATCGATTTTCAAAAATGAGCACATTTCATGTAATTCCTTTGCTAAGTATAACAGCTCTTCTTTCTCCCCATCTTGTCTTTCTTACATTTTTCTCAATGACGTTATCTTGTACTCTTTTCTGTCCTTGCAAAATGCATTAGTTGTGCCTTCAGATATCAGACACGTTGGGTGACAAACTGTACACTGCACAAACAGTGAAATTTTTTGAGCTGATAAAAATATTGCATTTGAAATTGCCTGCCACTTAAAAAATGTTTCTCCCTTTATGCTGGCTTCTCTTCTGTAATACTAGCTAGGTGCTGAAGTACCACAACCACAACTTATGAATATCCGCACCAAAACCACAGTTCCAGATCATCCCTCTACATTTTAACCCCTGAGTATAGCACTATAAATAATGCATACAATTTTTTTTGCTTGTCTCATCTCCTTGTATAAAGAATCCCCAGTGATCAATACACCTTGCCTTTAGTCTTTTGTCTTTTATGTGTGGTCCCCCCCCCATTTAGTCTCAAACTGGTGTGATGTTTGGAGCTGAAATGAAATGAAAACTTATCTCAAATGTGTTAAACCAAAAACTTTAAGCCTGCTCTGAAAATGTAAAGAGTGGCAATTACATATATGTGTGATAAAATGGAGGGAGTAAAAGTAAAAAGTCATCAGTAGAACCCAGATGCCTGTTAATTCACAAATTAACAAAGTATTTGTACTTCGTTATTTCCAATCCGACAATCTGACTGGAGTTATGAGCTACTTCTACTCACCATGCAGCATGAAATACCTGCCTAAACAAAACTACAAAAATAAAACTGGAAAAAAAAATGTTCAGAGATTCCAGTGGAGAAGAAAATCTAGTTAAGTTTATACAACACATTTAAAAGCAAAGAGTTTTGTATGCTCCAGCCGTATGACAGTATACAAACAAATAATGGAGGAACTGGATTGTACGCTGCAATTCATTTCTTATCATCCGGCTGTTTGCATCCACTAAACTTGATGTCTGGGTGTGGTGTACGAGGTCTCACAGTGTTCATTTAATTTATGGGATTGGTAAAATCTGACAGAGTGTAGGCACATTTAGAATACTAAAGGATCCTGTAACCCAGCTAAGAACCTTTTTAATTTCCTCCTTCTCACATAAGACTAAGAAGCATTAAGAAAAGAACATCCATGTTCGAGAATAGCATCCTGAAACGTTACATCACTGTGAGACACTAAACTCAGTACTGCAGGCTAATCAGCAGGTTTAAATAACTGCACAATAAGGCACACAAAGGACTTTATCCATAGGTCATTTGGGTTTTTGCAGCTAATTCTTCTACAAATGTTAATGCTGTTAAACTAGGCCTTTTTAGCAAATTGCCTTTCGTGATATTTTGCAGGATGGATTTTACAAGTTTATTAATAAATCAGTTACTTGGTGAGTGAATGAGTCTGATATTTTAGTTTGTTTCACCATGAATTAAAATTAGCTCACTCAGACAGCTAATTTTTAAAAAAAAAGTAAATCCTGAGTTTTTTCACACTTGGGGGCCATTTTCTCAATCAAGTGTGCAGCGTGTTTCGGATTTGAATATAAGATTCTGCATTTTCTATATTTGAACACCAAATGGATAGATCTCTGCATTATTTTTAGTACATCATACTCTTTGGCAACCTTAGGATCAAGACTTTTTATAAATTCAAATTATCTTAAATGTTTGTTTTGTGGGTTTCAGCAAAATTTCAGTTATTAGCATAAGTTAGTGACCAAATGCTGTGACCCTGCTCTTAATGGGGTAAAACTATACTCGGTACTTTTGCAACTGTAGCTCCTTTTGCGGTTCAATTTTTCTCTGTGCTTTTACCCTTGTATTTCAGATATTTTCTTTATAGATGTGCCTCCTGACATGAGCTTGTTTACAAAGACTTCCTCAGATACACCCAAAGGGGAAAGACCAGGAGACTTGTGTTTTCTTTCTATGCACTGAACAGCTGTTCTGCCAGTAAACCCTTTAATATTTGCTGCTTGCATGCAGGAGGTCTCAGGGGCCGTCACATTGTAGCAGGTGCCAGAAGCCCTTAAAAAAAATGGAAATGCACAGCTCCACCATCGCCCCCGTCAAACGTGCTTTTAACAACTTGAGTGCACACACCCACACAGAGAAGACACAAAGTGCAAAGACACAAATTCATGCTCTGTGATCCCTGCACTGTTGTTCTGTTCCAGCCTCTTTAATTGGGGATTTGAGCCAGGCTCTTGTCTTTCTCACTGTGACAAGCTAAAAATAGCACTTTGACAAGTGTCAGAAAACTCAACCAGCCTCAGACTGTGCATTCTGTGTCAGATGGGCTGCTTGGCGCAGGGATTCATGCTTGGGGCATCCAAATTCAGTGGAGTGGATAGTGCCAAACTGTCATCCTGTGGCCCATGTGAGCTCATGTTCCTGTTCCATGCACCTGTTGCTAAAAGAACTTTTCTTTTCATCTCAGTAATTAGACTCTGTCTGTCACAATTCTTCACATTTTGCTTGAAGTCCTTTGGTGACAAAGAGATCGAATATTAAAGAACTCTGCTAAGGTGGAACTTTAAAGGGCTGAGTTTCAGAAAGACGTCCCTCAAAGCTAATGAAACCCCAATGCAGGCAGGTTAATTGAGAGTCATTGCCTCTTTCTTTCTTGTGGCGGTGTTATAGCAAAGTAATGATGCAAATTGTTTTGCAGTGAGTAAATACATGGATCATGTTAGGTTTGACAAATAAGAGGAACAGCAAAAATGTCTCATTTAAGCTGTGTTTCACATTTCTGGCATCAGCATAAACAAACAACACCCAGACTCATGAAGCCATCTCAGTGACTTTACTAGTCACAGCAATCATTAAAGGTCTGGTACTTTTAATTTAAATAATTATAATCTTAATCCCTGGGGAATATAGGGCAACTTTGGACAGTGAAGAAATGACTAAACCTGCAGCAACACTAGGACAAAGAAGAAAGTCCAAATGTTAACATGGGTTGGAAACTAACCACAAACTGATGTAAGGTGGTAAGACCCCGAGCTGAGAAGCTTGATGAGTTATGTCTGATGAAAGAGCAGAGAAAGGGAAAACTGAACAGAGTATGGGAAGGTGAATTATGTCGAACAATTATGCGACAGTTGGAGCTCATCCAAAATACTCTGCCAAAGAATTGTCTGATGAGATGTTACATCATTGATATTGTTTGCATTTTGGCAATGTGAGGGTTTATTAGGTAAGAGCTGGCATCTGCTTGGCTTTAGGAGAGTGGATATTTTTGACTCATGCAAAAAAGGTTTTTGCAGGGTCATCAAATGGCAGCTTCGTATTGGTCAATCAGACTCTGCAGTATCTTGCCAGGCTCTGGCAACATAAGCAAATCCTAGGAACTGGATGGAACGAGTTCTCACAGTGATCAAACAGCATGCTTACTAAACAGAATTAAACAGAAATGAACCAGAAGTGACTTCTTAGAAATATCCTGCAGTCATTTCTAAGAAATCACTTCTGGTTCATTTCAGTTTAATTATATATATATATATATATATATATATATAATTGAATTAACCATAAATAATAAAAAAACTTATAAAGACTGACAACAAAGAGAACAGAACAGCTCATTGTGATTCAAAAATAAAACAAACCATAATAAAAATAAGTTATTTGCAGAGTGTGATTTGCATTAAATGAAAAAAAAAAAGCTATTAAAATAACTTGGTGGGTCGTTTTGGGAAAATATTTCTCCATGAAAATAACTGGTACTATAGTGGGCAAGATTATTAAGCCTGTTTGTGTATTTGCAAAGGTAACCACAGATTTGTATTTATTTATTTTATTAAATGGATCAATTTAACCCATAGTCTCCTCTTCAGTCTTCTTTTACTAATTCCCCCTGAAGGAGGTCTTCTGCAGTGTGTTGACCCTCATTTACCCGCATAACTGCAAACAGTACTGTAGTAAAATATGATGATCTGCTGAACTCTTTTCATCTTTGTCTCATTCAGTTAGCTGAATGTAGCTTTTGGACCTATTGTTTCTTAGTGGCATACTGAAAAGCCACGCATGGATCAAGGTAGATTTGGAACGCAACCAGAATATCCCCTCATGCATGCAGCATCAGCTGTACTGTCACAGAAGCCCAGTCACTGACAGGGAAAGTCATTTGCACAAAAAACAAAATTGAAAGTTGCTGCACTAAGAATTGCTAAGGTGAGCATTTTTTCGAAAAAAAAAATACAGTTGATGAAAAATAATTCAGCATAGGAAAAGGTAATTCGACCATAGTGGGTGAAATACCTCTGTATCTATTCTAATTTTTAAAAACAGCAAAACATTTATGATTTTGTGTATTTGTGTTTGTTTTGAGAGCTTAGTGTCTTAAACCAATAAAAACGATGCTGTAGTCAATACTGTGCATGTCTGAGCAGTTACTTCAAATTACTGCCAGCTCACAGAGAAGTTCAGTATGTGTATACTGACATAACTACAGAGTAACACATATATAAATGCAGGGATTTCTCCAGGAAATACAGATATAATATCTGATTTCTTAAAACATGGGGCTCTTTTCATTTGTGAAGGTTATAAAATTTAAGGGGGTCCTCAGTTCTCCATTTGTGCCAGTCTTTGACAAATGCACTGACAGCTTTTTGTGTATGTTGTTCATTCTAATTAGAAATTGTATCATTAATAGAAACAACAAGTGTTTCGGTATGATAGAAAATAGTTAGAACAATTAACACTGTAACATGACACTCATGTGACCACAATCCACACAGGGTGAGAAATAACAAATGCATTTATTTGCCCACTTTCTAATTTGATGGATGGGTCAGTCCTGGGCGTAACTCTGGAGTTGTGACCTTTGGCTAGACTATGTCTTTATGGTGTGCAGATAGACGCAGGGGAGGTGTGAAACCAATTGCTGATTGGCTGGAAGGTCTCAGCAACTGACAGGGTACAGGCCAGGGATATCTCCCAGCTGTCAGTCTCTGTCTCTCACAGCCTAGCTCAGGGGAGGGGGGGATCAGCATATTTAACTTGTGAACCCCCACCAATGGACAAAGCAAACCACTACAGTTTTGTAAAATACTATATTTGCTACTCGTGAGCCATTTCTTTACTGATTTATCCTGTTTTTAAAATCAAAGAGCAGCAGCACTATCATGGGAATCTAAAATCAATACCATGTTATGTATTTTTAGTCATTTTTAATAGTTCTTTGAAAAACTTCGAACTGATTGTGTTATAAAAGCTTGAGTTTAGATATACTACATGAAGTTAGTATAAGAATTAACTTGCAGAAACCAAATAATAATAATAATAATTCACAAACACCAGAAATAAAACGTAGCCTTTTACAGCTGATTTTACTTTCGTCAGTAAAAACTGGGAAATGACCAACTATGACTGGGTGAAGTCCAACATTTATCGGTGCCTTTCTTGTGTGACTGCACTCTAATATATTGGTCTAAAAGGAGTCCTGTGAGTCTAAGAGCACAAGTGTTGGGTTTGTGAGTCAGCGCTCCCAGCCTGCCAGTATAAGAGCTGTTTGCATGAAGAACAAGGATGAGACAAAGACTGTAGAGCTCTGGGACTGTTGGCAACTCAGGCACTCAGAGGAGAGGCTGCAGCGAGGGTGGGTCCACACTCTGGAAACTGTTTGATGGTGAAGAGTAAGCTGCAGCTGCTGCAGGTCAGACACAGTTTGGCTTTGGTATTTGGGGGATTATTTTTGTATTGTATCTTTTTTAAATATGAACGGAAATATTCTGTATGAATTCAGCTCATCCTTTGGACCTGGAGGTTTTCATGCAGCTTTGGGAAAGTGCTAAGAATTAAGATTTGTTTCTTTTAACGTCTGTTAGGTAAGATTTGTTCCTCATATTTTAGCAGGTCTTAGTGGTAGTTGTTGGAGAAGGGATGCATAATTTATATTACATTCTACTTTCACCATTTTCTTAAATTCAACTGGCAAGCCAGACAGCAGCATTATGTAATTTACTGATATTTCACTTTGCAGCATTTTACAGACAGCAGGGCTCTTATTTGACTCTGTTCCCGAAAGTTTGGAGGTTGGTTTTACTTATCACTCAGTAGGTTCACTGATTATATTAGAATATGTTTATACAAGATTTATAAAGTTATATTTTCCTACTTAATTTGTACCAACGATGGAGGCTGCTGTGTGTTATCATGTCTTCTAAGCATTTATATGAAAATTTTTTTATCATTATAGTGCTTTACTCTAAAGCAACACTGTAACGGGGCGATCGTGGCTCAAAGAGTTGGCAGTTCGTCTTGTAATTGGAAGGTTGCTGGTCCGAGCCCCGGCTCGGACAGTCTCGGTCGTTGTGTCCTTGGGCAAGACACTTCACCCGTTGCCTACTGGTGGTGGTCAGAGGGCCCGGTGGCGCCAGTGTTCGGCAGCCTCGCCTCTGTCAGTGCGCCCCAGGGTGGCTGTGGCTACAATGTAGCTTGCCATCACCAGTGTGTGAATGTGTGCGTGAATGGGTGGATGACTGAATGTGTAAAGCGCTATACAAAATACAG
>VVHJ01018251.1:4236-29016 GCA_015107715.1 Tylochromis polylepis
TCCTCCTTGCAGCTACTGGGTCATAGTCTCAAATGTAATGAACAGTTCGTGCCAGATCATTACTTGACAGCTTTAGCCAAATAAGCACAAAGAAAGCATATGAAGAAAAGCATTAATTATTAATTCATTTCACTTAGACTTTGGAAACTATTCAAAGCACTGGAATGGCACCAGATGTCACCAAATGGGATTTAAAAGAGTGTTTAATTCCTTTACTCCCCCTCCTGACTGACTCTCTTTTTCCATTCATTTGACATTATGTGCTCATAGAGCAAATCTCCATGCTTGCGTGCTTACTAAGTGCACCAGAAGAAAACAAATCGGATACCTTTTATTCACTAATGTTCTAGTTGCCCTCCTCATAAAAAAAAGACTTGTACTTTGAACACTCCAGGCCACAAATCTTTTCACTCAGTGCTTCTTTTCACAGAAAAGAGTTGAGATTTGAAGGCTTGTCTAAACCTATTGCTTGCCCCTGCACTGCTTCATAATGGACTGGCCAGATTGGACATTGTCACTTTTTTCTGTCTGTGTCCTTATTCAGAGCAAGCCGAGCGAATCTTGAAGACTCTTGTCTGTGGTCAAATTAAGGTCCATGTGCCATCAGCAATCACATCAACCTACTAAAGTCCAGCTATAAGTAAAGTATTTTGGCTTTCCTGTCAGCGACTGATGTGAAATTTGCCTTATTACTTCTCAGCTGTCACGGTGGTTGACACAGTGATTGATATCAGTCAGCAATTTATCAAAAAATATCAGGGATATGATAAAAGAAATGCTTATAACAATTTTCTACAGCTCCTGACCTTCAAATTGCATGTTTTGTGCAACCCAAAATATGTTTATATTAAGATATTTGAATGAGACAGAGGTGAGAGATGGGCTTCCACAGTTGGTGCCACGCACACAGCTAAGAACGGGAAACAATTTGCACGGGGTCACCAAAACTGAACAAAAGAAGATTGAGAAAATGTTTCCCAGTCTGAGAAGTCTTGATTTCTGCTGCAACATTCAGATGGTAGGTTTAGAATTTGGCATAAACAACATAAAACAGTGATTCATCCTGCCTCATTTCAACAGGTCAGGCTGACGGTGTAATGGTGCCGGAGATGGTTTCTTGGCACACTTTGGACCTCTTAGTATCAACTGAGCATCTTTTAAACACCACAGCCTACCTGAGTACTGTTGCTGACCATGCCCATCCACACCACAGTGCACCAATCTTCTCAAGCCTGCTGGCTTCATGGTTTCAGCACGTCTCAAAGCTGAAATCATCACCAACTGTCTAATTAAGGACCACGTGCCATCGGCAAGCGCATGAACCCACGAAGTCCAGCTATAAGTACCTAGAAGTACAGTATTTTGGCTTTCCTGTCAAAGATGGACATTAAATTCGACTTGATTTTGGCTGATTTTTTTTCAAACAATACTTGACACAGGTCCACACAAGTATAAAGAAAAATAAAAACATATTAAATCCTGCCTTTTTCCCTACCTGTATGTAGTCTTTAAAAGTCTAATTGGAAGTTCTGTATCATTTCAGCACTTAGTCTGATTAGTCTTTTATTGAGTTAGATGAGGACGTGCTGCAGCATTTGCAAACAATGACACAGTTTGCTAAATAATAGCTGCATTTATGAAAAACAGAGATGTTAATTAGACAATATCAGCTCTACAAAGAAACAATTAATGGAGAAAACTAGGGAAGTACATTTGCCCCTCCCCCCCCAAAAAACAAACAAACAAAAAAAACAAAACCTGTAGTCATTAAAGAGAGGTTTCTGTTTTGCACAAACCTATTGATTATCTCATCCCTAATGGTTGCAGCCACTTTCATAAAATACTTCTTTACAGTCCTTAAAATTGTTATTACCCAGAAACCATTAACTACAGAAGCTCCATCTTCTTATGTTCAAATTTTATTTCCTTTCTTTGTTCACATTACATTGATTTCTCCCCTCCCCCCTTCCCAGCACACAGTAGTGCACTGTAGTCTGACACATGCGAACATGTACAGCCTAAACGATATCTCACTATTGTGAGTTTAATTGAATGGCTTTCACACCGTAGTAACACATACATATATACAGCTATGACTTACCAGTGTTTTCTGCAGTTATTGCCTGTTTTACATTTAACTGGTTTGCCACATGTCCTTATTAATATAGCACAACATATGCTACTGTGAGAAAGACTATAAAAAATGTTGTTTTGAAATGGAAGCATTTCTGATGGCGTTTTACTTCCTGGAAACTTCCCTTAATGTTAATTGAAATTAATAGGAAATATCCACTAAGCAATATATTATATACAAGCACAGCAGATATTCCTAATGAAATTACAATGGGAAACCATTATCTGATACTTGTGCTCTGTATTCATCTCTACTTAGATCTCAGAACGTAAAGTAATAAATGTCTTTATGGAGCGTAATATGCACAAGGAAGCATAGAGGATTTGTAAAGGTTAAAATGAAAAGCGAGTGTTGTTTTGACCATTTTTATCTATATGATTTGTGTGAGTGTTTAGTTTTGTTACAGCATGAAAAATAATTTAAGTTCACTGCGGATGCGACCAAAACAAATCTCTGTATTCGCTTGTCCTTTGTGATAAACTATCTCTTAAAACAGAGCGGAGAATGGCAAAAACAGTGTTGCACGTCTGGATAATAGAATGACAAATCAAAGCAGATGTAATGACAAAGAGTGGATGATAAACCAAGAAAAGCATCAATGTGCAGTACAAGCCTCAGAGCTTAAAACCGCCTCAAGTAAACAAACCGGTGTTTGTTCTAAATAGTACGGTGTCCTATTGCAGCATTCACCCACATTCAGATAATATTGTGAAGGATTTCCAGTTCCAGATGTAAACCTTAACTGAAACTTCAACCCTAAAATCAAGTTAAAGAACCCTTCTGAAGAGATTAGGAGTTGCAATAAAATGCCCCAGATATGTTTTCACATGCCTGTTTCATACTCATAAAACCTCTTTCACACTCAGATGTTTTTACAATGCCATCCCTTAAAATCTCTGTGTCAGACGACAATGTGTTCTGTGCTAAAAGGGTCACGGTAAAAATGCACATCAATTAACTGGCCGAACAGACACCAGTGGTAGTTGTGCATATCATAACTGCATCTTGTGTAAACAGTTTCTTTTGCTTTGATATTACCTGTGCTGGGAAGCTTTTTTCTTCTTTTTTTTTTTAACTATTAAAGGTTTGAGATAAAGTCCTTCTTTTAGTAGTAGTAGTCATCATCGTTTTTGTCCAATGTCCCTGAGAGCAAATGTTCTGTCCCATTAAGTATTCAGACAGAAAGACCACTGTCTATCTGTGACAGTATGGCAGAGATGTAGCTTGGAAAGAGGCCATGGAGGTTATGATCATGCTTCAGTTCTGAATAAAAGCCTAGTGTCTCGATTTTGTACGGTCTGAACCTATTAGTTTCCTGATTCAGGCACTTTAAAAAGGCTGTTACATTAATCCAGGGATGATGAGATGAAAGTATACAAAATGGTGTCTGTGTCTTCAAAAGTTAAGATGATAATACTTTTTTTTTTAAAGGATTTCTAAGATGATAAAAACACAATTTCACAAGCTTTGTGATGTGCTGCTTAAAACTTACATTAATGCCAAACCAGAGGTCAAGAGTCCTGGGAACAGGCTCAATATGATCCAAAAGGGAGACTGCTGGTGGAAGATTTGTTATGCCACATGCTAAGCCCCAGTGTCAAGTATCTTTAGAAATTATAATTTTTATTATTATTATTATTTTTTACATCCAGGTTTTGACATGAAAAGATGGGCAAAGAGAACTCTGCTTAACAGGATTGAATCAGTGGGGCAGGTAGAGAATTCATGTCAATGAGAAGCATGAATAAAGAAAATAATAGCGGTCCTAAAACTGAACCCTATGGAAGAATTTCATATTCTACTAGCGTAAGGAAAAACTGTTCAGCACCTATTTGAATGCCACCACCCAATGCCCAATGCTGTCATTGATCTTGCTAAATGCTGCTGCAAAAGTATTTGACAAGAAACAGTTAAGACAAATTAGGGCTTTGTATCAAAATATTTTTCAAGAATAGTTTTGCATATGTGGGCAGCATGGTGGCACAGTGGTTAGCACTGTTGCCTCACAGCAAAAAGATCCTGAGTTCATTTCCACCATCAGGCCAGGGTCTTTCTGTGTGGAGTTTGCATGTTCTCGCCGTGTTTGCGTGGGTTCACTCCGGGTACTCCGGCTTCCTCCCACAGTCCAAAGACACGCAGTTAGTGGGGATAGGTTAATTAGGTTAATTGGAAGCTCTAAATTGCCCATAGGTGTGAATGTGAGTGCAAATGGTTGTCTGTCTGTATGTGTTAGCCCTGTGACAGACTGGCAACCTGTCCAGGGTGTACCCTGCCTCTTGCCCTAAGATAGCTGGGATAGGCTCCAGCGACTGTGCAAAGGATAAGCGGTAGAGAATGGATGGATTCTTAGTGGGGTTTTTTTGGTCTTGTTTTTTTTAGTCTTTCCTTCATCCCCTGCCTATTTTTACTGTTGTTGAATGTAGCAGCAGAGCACATGTGGAGCCACCACGACTTAATCCATAGGTTAGTAGTTCTGTTATAAAGCCTCGGGCTGAGGATATTAGCCTTCACCATCTTTTTCCAATGTTTTGAAACCCGACGACCAAAGTGTGGGTCTGACTTTGGAAAAGGACACTGCATGTTCATTGACTAATGACTTCATGAACATATTCCAGATAATCTAGCTAATGATCATAATTTATAAAATAAATACTGGCCATGAAATAGAATGCAGGTTTAAGGGGCACTTGCACATTACATTCGCTTTTCAGACCTGGGAGCTATGTCTATGATGGATTGTTATGCTAAATGGCTAACTAGCATTACCTAGCATGCATTTGGTGGTGTCATTTTATAAATGTGCATATATTAATGTAGGAAATACTCTGTTTCAAAAGTTACTGTGTACCACAATATTTGCCTTAAGAGGTGCAAGTGTGGATTATTTATTATTGTACATTAATTTTTGTGTCCTATCAGAACTGCTGTCGATGCATCTCCTTTCAATATTTAAATTACTTGTTTGATTTTTTTTATTTGAAAAATTTAAATCATTTGCGAAATTGCTATTGGCATGGTACTGCCCAGCACTAAAACGAACTAGGACCGCCAGCGTAACCCTTCGTGAAAGCTTTATTGGTATAGCATCAAAAGAGCTTTCATAAGTGACACTGTTTTTAAAAGTTCAGTCAAGGTAATGGAAAAAAAAAGTTCAGACTGTCCTTTTTTTGTAAGTGAAGGACACCAGAGGAAGTGGCACTAAGGCTTTGATTGCTTCCATTTTATCAGTTAAATAGGATAAAAACAGTAACCTTGCCTAAACCTAAAGCGTAAGCTTGGTTCAAAAGTGAATTCATAGTGGTTAAAGTGGTTTACATGCACATATTTTAGCCAATCTGTGTCCAGTGCCATAGCAGATGCTCCCATCCTTAAAAATGTAATGCATGTCAGGGTCTATGGTACCCTGTGGAAACTGCAAGCTTTATACTTGACACAAGCGACCCAAGTTGACCATGTTTTATATTAAGGTAAAAAATGTCTGAAGTGAAGAAAACATCAAGCAAGTTAAAGATCAGTCCAAGTTCTTTTGTCATAATTTACATCTAGCAAAGCACAATGTCACTTTTTACCATATACAACATATCGGTTCAGTGCTGCACTTGCGATCTCAGGTAAAAACCAATGTTAAGCTATATATAGTAAGAGAGCAATTAACAACTTCTGTCCTGAGGACCTGAAAAGAACACAGACAAGTGCTGGTCCTCGAGCATAATGTTAAACCTATCTCACACACACCATTATGCTGATCAATCCAACAAAAAGCCGGCAGTGTTTGGCCAGTGCAGTCTCATTGTGTGAGTTGGTGTCCGATTATGGATTACAGACTCTACCTCGGGGACAGCGCAAAGCCCATCCTGAGTTTGAGTTACAGCTTATTTTGCGGTTCTTCTGTAGTAAGCCCCTTGCATCGATCTCTCGGGGTTGCTGAAACAAGCTCTCTTTTTGCATTCACTTCCCTGAAGGCTGGACCTAAATTACCTTCTACCCCCACAAGTTATCATTCTGGTGTTGCCCTTAAAACCCCACGTCCCTTAGTGGGCTTGACAAAATCACAAGGCTTTCAACAGTTTTCTACCCCCCATTATGTACGTTTTGACAGGAGCTTTTTTGCAGTCTATAAATGGTACCGTTTTCTGGTGTAGAAAGTGTCTGAGCATAAAATAGCAAGAAGCCTTTGGTCTCGAAACCAGTTCTATTATGGAAATGGTTCAGGGCTCCCAAATCTAATCTTGGCTGATGTCATGTGAAACTTCAATGCATCTGTCTCACTTCATCTTCCTCACTCACATTCTTTTTTCTTTTTTTTTTCCTTTCCAAACAACTTATATCTCACTGGTGTTTCTCTTTTGATTTTCATTCCACTTCCTTTTATCTCGCCCCTCTCTGTGACTTTGTTCATTTCCTTCCTTTTTCCACCCTCTTCATCTCTTCTGAACGATTCCTCTTTTGTTATTCTAATTGTGACAGCTACATCAAAAGTGATAGCTTGCATTTCTGGCAGAGATATTAGAGAAATGGTATTCATTAGCAATAATTCATTCACAGAATGACTTGGTAATAGAATCTTTGTAAACAGTTGTTTCTCCTACATTTCAGAGTTTGGAGAAAGTTTGACTCTGTTAAACACTATTTTTAAGTACCAGCCTGCTGGCTGTAAAAATTGCAAACCTCAAGTCCCAGCTTCCTGCTACGATATTCTAGTTTTGCTCCCTCCGCTTCTACGCAATCAAGCGGACCCTGATATTGAGGCCCGCCATCTGAAAATCTTGTAACCAGCATGTGGTCTCCTTCATGCTGTTCTCTCAGCTGTTGGATGGCACTTCCAGGGTCAAGCAGTAAGTGCCTCCCCCATCAGCTGAAACCAAATGCTGAACAGATGCTGTGCTGTCAGGTCCGTCTGTCTGCTTCTGGGTGTGATGGACTGGTGTTTTGTCAGTTGGTCCACCTTAGCCTTTAACGGGCTACCATTTAGTCAGTAGGTCTCAATATTTAATGTGCTAGTGCTTTGTTCATCTGTTTTAGGCTGTAAGTGCTCAACAACTAAATGCTGACATCAATTTTTTGTTGTTGTTGTTTTTGTTTTGGAAACCGCTTGACCAGTGACCAAGATGATTCTCTGTTTGAAAGTAATTGCACTGCCATTTTGCTGTCATGTTACTTTGAGGCAGTGTCAGTACTAGTACAAACTGTGTGGAGAATATGAGAAAATTAATACAGTATGCCATATTTCATCTATGCTAAAAGCGCAATTTCTCCAGTGGTTATTCGTTATTCTTTGACTAGATAACACCAAGTCTAAGAATGTACCAGAATGATAGGAAGAGATAAGTATGGAGAAGGAAAGAGCAGGACCTAGTGCATACCGCTTCATCTGCCAAACATGGTGGAAGTGGGCATGTATGACTGCCAGTGGAACCAAGTCACTGGTGTGTATTGATGATGTGACTGCAGATAAAAGTGGCAGGATGAATTCTGAAGTGTGGACGGCTATACCGTCTGCTCAGATTCAGCCAAATACTGTAAAACTGATCAGACAGGGCTTCACAGTGTTTTGCTTATTTAAGACTGTCCCTTTTCTTCACCTGATCTCAGTCCAGTGGAGAATGCTTTTGAGTTACTGAAGACAACATTGATTGCAGAGAAACCAACAAGCAGCAAATGAATATGGCTGCGATAAAACTCTGGCTGATGTCCATGATTTTTGAGTTCAGACAGTTAATGACCGCAAAGGATTTCATCCTAGTGGATAGTTACTGCAGCCCTTTAATAAATCCCTTGAATTCTATGTTTATGTAGAACTTCAATCACATGTTGACTGTTTGATTTAAAATCCGCTGTGGCTGTATGCAAAGGTAGAAGTACAAAAAATGTATAATTGCCAAAAAAATGGACATATGAACCTAACTGTATATTTACCATTTTTACAATGTTACAGTGCTCTATTTTATTTCTATTAGCAGTTCACAGAAACCATCAAAGACTCCAAGAGGTGACTGGTCCCATTCTAAACTGTTGAACTGAACTAAAGATTCAGTGGCAGCTTGTGAAACTTGAAAGTTTTCTGAACTCATACATGCATATGTCAGTTACAAAAGAAGTTTTGGATCTTGTCTGAAACTTTACCATTAAATGGTTTTATTTACAACTTTTTTTTTTTCCCTCAGACTTGAAATTTTTTCTTTCTTTTTTTTTCTCCTTTTAATCCTTCTCAGAATTTAAGGCCAGAGTTTTATTTACTTGGCCTCGATTACTATGTGTTGGAGCAAATTGTATTAAAACACGCTTAATGAGCCAGTCTTCAATCATAGTCTCAAATATAAATTGGGCAAGTCTCAATTTGTCTCTCTATCTTGGCACCTAATGGGCCAGTCTGTTGGTAGTAAATGGGGCAATATTCATGCGATTAGTGTTTATTTTTTAATGGGGAAATGTTCAGTTGGTTGAGCTCCCATTTATTTGTTTGGGTGTGTGTGTGTGTGTGTGTGTGTGTGTGTGTGTGTGTGTGTTTTGTTTTGTTTTTTTGATAGTATAAACCTGCCAAGCTGATAAAAATGTTCTGTCATTACTTAATGTCACACTAGGCCTTGGATTCACTGTGCTAATGAATTCAGTAAAGACAATAAGTATGCAAATTGGAGACGCTTAGAGTCATTCAATATAACTTTTTTTTGACTTGCTTGGTGTGGTTATATCAGATGTTAATGGATCGGAAAGCCAAAGCAATGATCTTCAGGCGTTTTTTCCTACACTATGTGGCATAGTTGTGATGAAAATGTCTGTTGGTGTCTAGGTGTTCATGTGAGTAATTGAGCCAGTGATGTGTGCAGGCGTGAGTGGTTTCATGAGAATTTATTGACTCTGTCTTTCTGTCGCTCTGCCTGACTGCTTGTCTAAAGTGGGGTTTTGGTTTTGTGGACTGTAAATAGATGAGAGGTTGGAGTGTGAAGTCTTCCTGTTCTACACGGTCCTCAGGGACACGAGACGTAACAAACCGGTTTAAACGCACCTTTTAAAATATTTTAATATTATAAGTGGTTATCCGTTTGTAATTCTGTGTGCACGTGTCTTATTGTTACACAATTTCTAACACTTGAAGACAATAGCTTTACTCTCATGAATAAGAAAACCAGGAAATATTCAAGAAGCATGAATCGATTTTTTTTTTTTTTTAATAAAATGTCACTCAAAAGCAGGCTATTATTACAAAAGCTGCAAAAATGATTAATGTGCAAATCATTGCCAGAAATCGCTGAGTGAAACATTTATTCAGGCACTACTAATGCGCCATTTAGTCTGTGACTCTTCTTGCAGGTTCAAAATGCTATCTGTGACATGACACAGTGAATGATTCCTAAAATCTCATAACAGCCTGAGCTGTCAGCCACCTCCCTTAAGTTCAGCTGATTTATATGCATATCAGACTGATTGTTTGTATCCAACACGTCAAATCACACACATAGATCCATTGTTAGTAATTTTGGGTTCATGGTCTTACCCAAGGACATTTTTACATACATACTGGAGGAGCTGGTATTGAACCACCAACCTTCTAGACTGAGTACATGCATGCCAGGCAATTTTAAATTGGCCATAGGTGGGAATGTGAGTGTGAATGGTTGTCTGTGTCAGCCCTGTGAAGCACTGGTGACCCATCCAGGGTATACCCCTCCTCTTGCCATGACAGCTTGGACAGACTCCATCCACATCATTTTCCTGGATTGGATAAGTGGAAGCTGGATGGATGGACGTTATTTCTGTGCAGGCTTTGATCAGATACACGTCAGTCATTGCAGCAGAGCTGTACTTTTCATAAAATAATTGCTTGAGCAGTTCTTTGGCTGGTTTAAATTGAGTTTCTGGTTATTGTTTTTAAAACGGATGGATAAAGAACCACTCACATCTTTTCTTTTTCAGTCAGTAAATAAAGATTCTCACATATATTCAGATTAGTAGTTTTGGAGGCAAGCAACATAGTAGCAGAAGGTCATATATATGTTGTTAGTAGACTTGATTCATAATATTTTTGGAGAATAAAATGCTTTTGTTCAAAAATGGATTGATTAGAAGAGAGGTAAGTTGGTGTAAAGTTTGCCATCGCAATTGTAAATTTGTAGCCACTTTCATACAAGCAGCTTACATGTCATTAATTTGCTCTTTGCAGTGTCTATCAGCATCTCGTCCCTCGGCTTGATGAGCTGTTGCATTTGTATGAAAAAGTTGACAATAATAGAGCCTGTAGATGGCTCTGAGTTGAACAGATTCTGAGCTCAGCCAAACATCTCCCAAGTGCTTCCACTGATTGCTTCCCTCCTTGTAACTGTTAATCAGTGAAATCTTGTAGTGGAGTCCTTGACTGGAATGAAAACCTGGATTGTCGGGACCCGTCATTTTTATGTTTGAGAGCCCTGTGTTAAAAGTGACAGTCATTCGAGGGGAGGGGGGAAAAAAAAGAAAAATAAAAAGAAACAAAGAGCAGATCTGCAGTTGAAGCAGCACATTGCATTGATTGTTGAACTGAATCCCAGCCTACCTGACCTGGAGCCGGGAGTGAAGTGTGCAACTAATATTTTTTGATGCAGCCGATAAAAATGAGACCCAGCCGTCACGAGCTGCTTGTGTAGAGCTGTTCATTGTTTAAGTGGCCTCTTTGTTTGCTGTGGTATCGTCATAACATTTATGTTTTCTTGTAAGCATTACTGGATATTGTGTAATCTTATAATCTGGATTAATGTCAGTGTAGTATGCATCACATTGCGTTTAACAGTAAGCAGCTGGAGCATGCACTTGATGCAAAGAACCAGGTTTTGAATTCCTGCCTTAATTTAAAGTGATAGTTTTACCTTCAGATGAAATGAAGAGAAACTCTCTTTAGATTACAGCCTGTAGAATCAAAATTGCAAAATTTCAGTGAGCAAAAAAAAAAAACCTCTTATATTTTGAAATGGCTACAGTAAATCTTGTGCTTTGTCACTGTCATGTAATTTTTTTAAATTTAATTTAAATTAATTTTTTTTTTAGGAACCTTACCTTCATTTTCACCGGTAAACTGGTCTGCACTGACCGGGTTAAAAATGCCATTGCCTCTATAATAGTACGCTCCAGTAGCCTATCCAACTGTCAGGGTGGACTTTGATTTATAGACCTGGGCTGATTGGGCAAATATAAACCTTCGCTCTGCCCTAGCAACTTCACAGTAAGCAAACACATCAAAACCGTGCCTGGATATGTACATTTACTGAAGTTAGTCTAACTTCCATGGGCTAAAATAAAGAGTGCTTTCATTCACATATCAAGGTTCAGTGTGTAGGAAATGCACTCTTCTTTGTTTTAGTCTGCTTTTAAAAGCAGGAGGCAGTAAATGTAGTTTCGGCACACACCCGCTATGCATCCGGCTGTGGGTCCAGGAAATCCTCTGATTCGCGCTCACACGTTGTGTGTCACGTTCCTCATTAATCAGTATTCCTCATTAGATTGAGTTCAATTCCCAGGTGAAGCAGACAACAGAGATGGCAGTCAAACAAGCAGCCAAGGTTAAGTATGCTGCCTGTGTTTTTTTTTTCAGGGGGGGGCTTATTTTGGCCAAAGTCATTACATGCAGCAAATTCAATTCAGCAAGCTAAGGCCTCCTCCTGCCGCATTTCAAATCACAATTATGCTTTGTCTGAGACTGTTAATAATGAAAAATGTTATCTCCGAAATTGTGTTTTATTGAGCAAACCCAAAATAAATGGAAGATTGTTTTTGCTATTCATGTATAGTATTATATTTTGGTCCCCGGCTTTATCTTAAAACTGAACATAAGTCCATAACAATAACATTTATTTCGCAGAAATAAAAAAAAAAGGGGGCAGTCAGAGCAGACTTGCAGGTTTTTGTCATTTTTATGTTAGCATTCAGGAAAACAGAAAAGCTACCCACCTAAAAACGACTTCAATTTCCCTGCTCTCTGCTGTCATTACATCTGTCTTGAAATGTCCTACCTCCAGCAGCAGATGCTGTATTTCAGTGTTCTACCCGAGAATAGATTTGATAAAGCAGTTTCTCCTGCTGTTTGGTGTAACGTCAACCTCCATTGTAAACACAAGGAAGGAAATGCTGGTGCGGGCAGTTTAGGAAACCGCTTTGCTAAATGGAGTAGAAGTGGGGCACACTGCATTCTTGTGTCTCTCCGTTAATGAACGGATGATAATAACAAAAGTATAAATTAATAGCAATTCAGTGCCACAATTATCTGTTACTTCAGCTCGGCTGGCGGGACAAAAATCTAAAAGATGCAAGAATTGAAAAGGGAAGTAAGGGGGAATAATCTTCCTTTGAAATGATGTAAGATCTATGTTGTGGTTTTTTAAAAAAATTTATAGCAGATTAGCACTTCTGTTTTTTGAAGTTCCAGACATCTGTTGGCCCTAAAAGGCATTACTATAATGCAACATGAAATACTAGAATTTTACTTTGGCTAAAATATTTATGTATTCCATTAATGGGTCATTGGTTGGAGATGTCCAGATTTATTTTAATCTGGACATTATGTAAGTGATAATTTCCAGTGACATGTGTACCAAAATCTTGAGGCTTTCCTACGGTATACACATTATCGGGATTCACAGAATGAATTATTCTCACAGGGGATTGGAGGTCAGCTGCAAATGCATTGTCAAACATGAGTGAGGTGTGTGTGTGTGTGTGTGTGTGATTTCCCGATTTCCTTGTTTTGTTTCACTGTTACCCTTTTGTAAGTTTTACACATTTTATAAAGAGTAAATGTTCATCACAGGTACCTCACAGCCTATTCGTACTTGGACTGCATTTATGCCTCGCTGCGTACCGTCTTATTTACTAAACCGGTGAATTGATTTGCCAGCCAGTATTCCTCGATTGTGTCTGTAGACTAAAGCAATAGGGTGGGCATTGCAGAGAGATGAGTTTATTCGGCATTCATCGATCAAGCAGTCCGAGCAAGATAAGGAGCGGATGCTGAGTGGTGCAGCTTCCCACTGAGAGGAGACACTGACCCGGTTATAAGCACAGCAGCCCTGCTGACCATGGGGTAGCCTGCTTTGAAACTGTTATGCAAAACATGACAGGAAAAACACAATATTAAGCCATATTCAGTCAATGTTATGCACACAGCAAGCCACAGCAAAGCTCTTTTAAAGGAGCTACGGCAAGTGCAGCAGCTGTCAAAAACAGCAACACGGCAATATGAAGATGCGTCGTAATGATACCTTTTGTTTGTTTTTAGTTTAATCGGGATCCTCATTAGCATGATGAGCATGATTTGTGTTGGCATTTTAAACAGGTGGTAAATTTTCCAAAGGAAGAATACTAAAATGAAAAAGCACGTTGGATTGAGTTCTCAGGGTCACGTTTGCCACAGTATGCTTTTCCATTTGAACAGTTTGATCTGTACATATGAGTGAACGAGAATTAATGTGGTTCTAATGAAAGAAACTTATAACTCATTTAGGGTGAAAGAAACTTAAAGATAGTTGAGGTGAACAGCCAGATCATCTTACAGTTACTAGAGATTAGTGGTTTAGATTTCTTGAAAAGGCAGAATACTGAACGGACATAATTGTATACAGAAAATACAGGCTAGAGTCGTGTCACCGCGGCAGCTGAACTCCAATTTAATTTTGACCTTGCCCCGTTTTGATTGTACTCTTTGAATAAGAGTGAAATTATGGCTTTTTTGCACTGTGCTGCGGGTCAGCCTCATGCTGTGTTTCTCTGTCACTAGGTGAGGCTTCATGTAATTCCGTCTGGACGTTTTTATTTCTTTTTCGGCCCTTTCTTCTTCGTTCTTGGCTCAGCTTCTCCGTTTGTCATGTCTTTTTATGTCTCATGCTGAAATCAGAGAGCCAAATTTCTCAAAGTATGAGATGAATACTTCCAAAATTGGTGGCAGAGACATTGCTTCAGTTTAAATTTTGTTTTGTTCAGCTCTTCTGTGGGAATTGAGAGTAACTGGGGTCAAATTTTGGGAAAACTGTAAGATTTCATCCACAATTTGAGTAGGTTTTTGATCATAAACCAATCCAGTCACTGAAGCTTCTGTGGATTTGCAAAAAGGAGCAGTGCTGTGTGTTTAGTAACACTGAACACCAAACAGAATATGCCTGCCCATGATCAAATATGCTCAACCAAGTATCATGTGTGATGCACGAAGGTAAATGTTTAGCTGACAGATTAAAGTTTTGGTGCTGGTTTACAGGTAGAAACATTTGTCATCCCTGCAAAGTGTAGGTTCAAGTAATTTAGGAAACGAGATGTAATGCTCATTTTCCATCTTAGCTATTCGCTTGATGTTTTATGAGCTTTCCCAATGCAATGAAATATTTCATTGCAGTGACAGGAAGTGACAGTGGCACAGACTGATCTGACAGCACTAACCGACGCTGAGAAGCGACAGCAGTGCCAGTTCATGGTCTATCAATAATGCCATTCTCAGTGCCTGTTTACTTTGGCCCAAAGAAAGTGGGAGATGCCCGGGTTGCCTTTTTTATTGAGTTTTCTTTCAGGAGCCTTGAGAAGCTCTGGTCTGACAGATCTATTTGGCAGAGGTGAACACAACGTCAGATAAGTGATGTGTCTACACACCCTCTGCCTTCCTGCACTCTTTATCATCTCATTCACACCCAGTCCTTTATTCTTTGCTTGCTTGTTTTTCTAATCTGCGTGGGACTTTGGGAAGCTTTTCAATTGTTTTGCTGTTTGGACTACATGACTGTGCAAGTCCCTTGCTTGTGCCTAGTTTCTGTATTCTGATGTAGGTATAGCTGTCTGATTAGCATGGGTGGTTTGAGATTGGTGAAAAGGTCAGCGTTCATTGACTTCATTGACTCGAGAGTTCATGGATTTTGTTTCTCGTCTCCCTGTTGGATAATTGATTGAATTGCCAATGCTTATGATTAATGGCTGCATTCAGGTGTGGACCTCTAAACAAGCACTCTCTCACTGTGAACCTCACACAGTTCTGAGCCACACTTTCTCCCTGTTTGCCTAACCCAGTAAGAGGTTACAGAAGCACGCAGAAAGCTTGCAGATGTAGATACAATCTAGATTATGGTTTGTTATAGAGTCACAGTCTAGATTACTTTTCTCATTGACGAAGAGATGCATAACCTCATAGGTCACCAGTGTTCTGAATAAATCCAAAAGCACCAATATTGTTCATTTTTTAGCAGGATATACCTTAGTAACATTTTCAACATTAATTTATGCAAATCAACAGCCAAACCAGCCTACCCTTTTCTGTTGCTTGGGCTGTTGAGGTTTTGGTACAACTTTAAATTTAACCTTAAATACTATTAAATTACCCATACGAGTACTGTTTAAATGGGTTCTTCAGGGAGGCGTTGAATACACTTGCACCTTGATATTTAAAATAAAACCGCAAAGTTGAAAGAAACCGTCAGACTGTAAAGGTAAGTGACTGTCATTTTGACAGAAGTGGTCTCAGTCTGATTTTGCATACCCAGTGTCTGACATTCCTGTTCGCAGCAGCTAAATTGCTTCTTAGTGCTTTTCAAACAGGTTACCCATGTCTGACTCAGCTGACGCTGACATAACTTTGACTCATGTTAGGTTAAGGCTCAAGTAATTTTGTTGGAATCGTATTCATTGTTTAAAGTGAGCAGCGATGGTTGTCTGAAGGAAATGGCATGTCGGCAGCAGGTTTTGTTGATGAGTCAATCCACCCTGGGCCTCTGCTACGAAGTTCAACCTAGCCTGTCTTTCTGTTATCCGACTTCACTTACCCTAACACTGTCAGGAAGACTAACCAGTCATATGAACTTAGTTATCAACTCGATAAGTCAACCCAGGATGATCAAGCGTGTTCATATGAAAGAGGTGGCATTGTCACCATCTGACAACTATGGACAGGTCTACTGGCATTTTAAAAAGGAAGCATATACTATAATATTAAAAAACAGCTGCTGCTGCTGACAAATGAGCAGTGTTAGAATATGTGAGAGGAATATCAATGTACAGTAGTTTAGCATCAAAAGCGCTGCATGAAGGCGTGTGCACTTTAAGCACTTTGGTCAGTAAGACTGGGGAAAAAAGAGAGCTACAAAATAATAAAAGTTCAGCCTGTTTGAAGCCAGGAAAGAACGTCAACTCTGTAATGTAACAGACTTATCAATGTCACAACTCTATCACTGAGACGTGGAAGACTCTGGACTATGATCAAGAATTTCATTAAATTAATGTTTAAGACATTTTTAGTTTTTTACATTTAGTACAAAAACAGAAGTTAAATGTAGGCTTTAGTCTACATGAAGGTAATATGGGGTGATCAGGTATTAATAGGTGTGCCGTTTTAGAATTTGTAATGCTTACAGAAATTTTTAATTTCAGAACTGTTTTTAACCAGCAGGGGGGAAAAAAATAAAGGAATAATACATTATCAAATGAAAGGAGAAGACTTTCTGTGTTATTGAAAAACTTGACCTTCTTTCTGCACACAGAGGTCTGGGAACGGCCGTGCTTTGGTCCAGACAGTTCACTGATTGATTTCCTCATCTTCCACAGCAGGTTAGGTTCCCACCTCAAGTTATGATGGTGTAACCTTCTTAGTAGAGAAAACCTAGTGTTAACCCTAAAGTTACCTGAACATGATGAAATCCTGCTTTGTAGTACAGGCCTCGGGACTCCATTTTAAAGACTAATGTGACTGAAATTTAAATAATGTTTTTGGCGGTAGAATGTGCATTCATATCGGCACTACCAATTGATTTTGTTCCAGTGGTGAAACAAAATTACCTTCTAAATTAAAGTGCTGGAACCTGAGCTTGCCACCATGAAGCTGTTTCACACATTTCACAGCACATTTATTGTTACTTACACAATTTATTAGTGTACACTTTTGGGGTTTTGTTTTTGTTTTGACTCAAACAGTTACATCCCCATAAGTCACTTACGTCTGCTCTGAACTGTCTGAGTCTCCCGCCTCCTATTTTATACTTGCCTCTTTTTTTTTAATTAAATGAAGTAGTAGGATCGAATGCAACTGAGTGATCCTTAAATCAGACTCGTGTATTATTCTCTAAGACTGAACAGTAGCTTGTCGTTAATATTATTTTTTCCATATTATTTATCCATCAGTGAACTATTGTGTAACATTTCTGTTACTCTTACAGGAAATTGTTACAGTGTTCATTACAACTGAAATTTCGCACCATGTTTCCTTTAAGCTTCTGAATAAATAAAAGTGCACAGATCACCAGTGAAAGGACTAAAATAGTTTGGAGGAAATGTAGCTTAAAACTTGATTAATGGCATAAAGAATAACGATTTTTGCTATGAGCAAGAGCAGTTTTCTTACCCTGTTTATGCTAATGTAATATATGTAAATAACTGTGATGAGATACATCGAAATCTCCAAGAAAAAACAGAAGGTGTGGGGGGGGGGACAAAACAAGTAGTCCTCCCATCACACTGTTAATGGCTTTGCAGAAGCATATTCCAAGCTTGTGCTTTTTACAGGACTTTTTTTTATAGCTAACATAAAAAAGATTTTGAGTGTATGAGGCTTCTGTAGTCTGTATACACAGGGCTCTGAACCCTATCTTGTTATTTCATTTCTTTAGTTTCTGTTGATGTGTTCCTGCTGGATTAGTCTGCATAAAGCATCATCTCTTTTGCATTACCGATCCCGCGATATGAATGAAAAGCAGTGGCCATATTTCTCAGCTGCATTACTATTACTGCTGCCTTTCATTTGACTTTTTTGCAATAACTCTCCAGTGCCAAAGGATCTGGAAGTATAAATTTTGAATCAACCTGTATGAAGAATAAAGCGGTAGCCAGGAGTGTGCGAATGTGAGCGTGCATACACATGAATGCATGCACACACATGCACACAGAGAGAAAAAAACTTCCTCCAGGGACTGAAGAAATTAATAATTCACATACGTTTCTGGCACATTTCATGTGTTCTCTTTTATGACATCTCCAAAAGCCTAAGAAACTCAGCCTATGGGAGGGAGATCTGTGGAATCATTATAGCTCAGCAATAACACTGCTGGCCCCTTAATGAAGTAAAAGATGGATTGATGCTGGGCTGGGTTATTGCTATTCGGAGAGCCCCCTCCCCTCCAATCATCACTCTGTGGAGGGTGAGGTATATGCTCAGAGAGGCACGAAGGAAGAAACAGAGGACACGGAACCTAATGAAGGGACCTCACTGGACAGTATGGCAGCAGTAGCAAGGCTCCTTCTCTGTGGTACAGACTCTACCTTCAGTCAGTAGAAAACACCCCTCCTCCTCCCTTTCCTCCTCCTCAATGCCAGCAGCTCATATTATCTGCCATGCAACAGTGCCTGATTTAGGCCTGCTCAATGCTGCAAGGCCTTCTCCACATAGGCTTTATTTATTACCAAGATTTTTTTTTTAAAGGTCTCGACAGATGCACACACTTCCATGAAAAAAAGATGAGAGCTGTGTCCTTGTACTCTCATTAAAAACTGGATATTCCTGTACATACAGTGAAGCCGCCATGCATACTGACTACACTCGGATAACAATAGCGAGTCTTATCTTAAGAGCTCATTGTACGGATAGTGAAGCAATATATTCGCCTGATGGCTTTTCAGAGTTTGAGATTCTTGCTTGATTTAAGTTTTTCCCTTCAGCTATGATCAAAAACACCACATCTATTACCAAATAAGGCTGTTCCGAATCCAAACTCCTCTGTTCTTTGCACTTTTATAGACATGATTGCATTACTATGTGCTCCCTTTGTTCACTTCCAGAGTGCTCTTCTATTGAGTGATTACCCACTTCAGACAAGGCAACAAATTTGACTTTGTCTGAGGATGGTGCTTTCCATTTTCCGAAATAGGATTGACCCAGGGTACGCATTAGAGAAGGTGGAAACAGAAACGCATTGTTTACTAAGCTGAGACACTCACTCTAATTATCATATTTGTTTATAGTGCAGATCCGATATTGCATTAATCATACATTATTGCTATCACAAAATTCCAAGTTGTATAACCTTACAACAGCTGTTTTTGTGTGTGTGTGTGTGTGTGTGTGTGTGTGTGTGTGTGTGTGTGTGTGTGTGTGTGTGTGTGTGTGTGTGTTTAAAGACAAACAGGTTTGATAGGCCACATTGAAAATATAGGCTCCAATGTAAAACCACGACCACTGCTACACAATGCATGTAATGTAGAGCTAAAGCTTAAAACATGAAAAAAGTTAATGAAAAAAAGCTTGAAAATTGCACTGACACTGAGTTTTTGCCTGGGTTCTGTCTCATAGGTAAGTAGAGTTTGCTTTAGGCCATCTTGTCACTTGTCATTTTAACAGACAGGAAAAAAAGCCATTGTGGTATTTTTACCTGTTATTTTCACTTTTGGAAGACAAGACTTATTTATTAGAATTACATTTTGAAGAGGAACTGTAACTAGTATAATATAAAATAAACATGAACGAAGATTATTCCAGTCATTTCTTGTGTCAACACTACGAGAAGTAGATGGGTTATTTTTATCTGCAGTTACAGCAGAGGCAGTAAAAAAAACTGCAGTCATTGTGGCTAAATGGGCGAATATGAATTAAATGGACTTAACCCAAGTCCTTGCTTGAGTTTAACCAAATCCACTACCTAAAGTTGATGAAGGGGCAATGCGTCTTTCCTGGAGACAGACAATCTTTTGTATGTGGTTTGATTTTTATTCTGAAGTCTGAAACCCTCCTCCTGCTGCCACACTGGATGCTGAAATTACCAACAAAATTCCAGCCATAGTTTTATAGTCTGGGAAACATTTCTTTTTCAGAGGTTAAAAGCCTCTGAATATGGAGTTTCATAGTCATGTAAACATTACACCGGTATAAATCCCGCAGCATGTGCTCTTGCATGAGGGAGCAGCTGCACCTGTGAGCCTGTAGTGGTCATTGACCACCCAATACCTTGATGAGATTTCTCTGTGTTATATTATGAAAAAGACCGACTCTGACACTTTGTAGAGACCGTACAGAGTACAAGAACATCAAAAGACTATTGAACATAGTAGCTGTACCTGCAGCATCTGTACAGGACGTATTGGAAGAACCAGACTGCCACTAACAGAATGCAAAAATTTTAGCTTTCTGAGTTGTTTCCTTCCTTATGTGAAAACTGGAAGGGCTGTATGAGCCAGACCACAGACTGGTGTTATTCATGCCCAGGACAACTGAATCTTTCAAAAAATAAAGACCTGTACAGAAAATGTTAATTTAAAAAAAGAGCATAATGGAATCTCTAAAATGAAACGTGTAGCTCTCAGGCACAATGGTGTTCAAACCGCCAATGTGCACACTATCAATTAGGTCGCTTTAATATTTCAGTGTCTCTAACATGACATGCATAATAGAGGACTTTGCAAAGTACTTTACATGATCAATCTTCAGTGCCTAAAAGCCCATACCATCGAATTACCACTGAGTTCAAATTTGAATAACATGCAGAAGACTTTGATTGTTGCCTATTCATTGCATGCCAACCATTTGCTTGACATAGGCTGAGAGGTTTTTGGAAAATGGTTGGCACTGGATAAACTATATAGAAGCGTGCAATTAAGGGAATCAACTGCGCAAATTCATTGCAGGCATTGGTCCCTATAGTAAAGCATTTGAAAAGTCTGATTATGTTTAATTACTATTTTATGCAGTCCATCAATTTCACATTGTACTTTGGGGCAATGGACGGATACAGCAGCTAACAGTCATTAGCAGACTTTGTAGTGGGGGGATGCTGTTCCTCTTTGCTCTTAATGTTTTTAAACATATTTCAGCATATGAATATGCAGAGTTTGTTTGCAAGCTGCAAGATTGTTGGTTTTCATTTCTACTCACCGTTCTATTAACCAACTGGCAGGCTTTAGCTGCAAGGAGGTAAACACCCCATGTGGTGTGTAAAAGGGGTTTTGCATTTGCCAAAACAATGGGCTTTTGTATGATGACAGTTTAGTTTTTCATTAGCACGAATTATAACGAATCTGGATTTGTAAAACAAGAAGTCTATAACCTCACAGCCTTTGTCCGCATAAATTAAGTCTGCAGATTAACCAGTGGGTAACCCAGTGGTTAACCAATGGGGTAATTGTAAAGCAAAGTCTGGTGCCTCCTTCATTTTTCTTTTGTAACGGAAAATAGTTTACTGTGTGTTGTTGTACTATTTTGTAAGAAAGTAGGTGCAGCAGTAGAACAACAGACACCATAACACACATTACTAATACCTTCCCTTTACAGCCCAGCCCAGCTTGACTTATGTATCATTTTTTCGACCGTTCAAAAAGCCACCTTCTCCTTTATCGAAGGAACCACACAAATATAACACACGCATGTAGGTAAATCTTAGAAAAAGATATATAAAAATAGCCATATTGCTCTTATTCTATCACAAAAGAGAGCACAATCCTTGTGAATGTTTAGTCTTTGAATGCATAATTTGATTTATGCCCACACAATCATGTTTATATTCATAAAAAATAAAACCATTATCTTCCACAAGCCAAACAAATAAAATGTCTCCTCTTCGTTTAGCTGGGGGAAAAATGTGAGGAAACATTCAGCGACAAATCCGAGGGGAGAGGGTTTCAAGCTGAATACCTCTAGGTCTATTTATGTGGGAGATGAAACGCTTGTGTAAAAGTGGCATGATCCTCACTTTCCCAAGAAAAGACGACTCTTGAATAGCGGCATTCAGTCATGAACTTGACTGAATATTCTCAAGTCATACCAATTGAGGATATTCAGAGCCTGCATCTGAAGCATTAAAAAGGCCTGAGCTTCACTCCCATCCATGTGTTCTAAGGAGATGAATGACGTAGCTTATACCGTCAACATGGCATGGCCTGAGCCTCCGAAGCCTGATTTCTCCATTGGGTCTGTCTTACCCACACATACGCACAGCCTTCTTCATTGCAAACACTGGTTTCAAAGCTTTGCTAAGACATTAATTCTTAAAGTTAAATCTGACCACAGGCAACAATTATTAATTCATTCTGCAGCAGAAACATCAGATATCTTGCATAGTTAATAAGAAGCTGAGAATAAGATGCAGCTGCTGTTAACTAAATAAAATGCAAAGACTGTTTTTGGAAAATTTGGTTAGCTTAGTGAGATTTGTCGTTTACTGACAATTCTCAATCTTCTCATTGAGATTGTTCATATATCTCTTTTTAAAAACATTAAACATGCATATGTGCTGTGAGTAATGTGCATCCTGGCCTGTAATGGTCAGTTGTTATGCAAAATGGCAAGGCTATGTAAATGGCATGAGGGGTCTTCGTTAGACTTGGGTGACCTTTTCCCACAGATCGTTAGTTACCTTGACCTTTTGTCAATAAGGGCATAAAATTCTGAGTCCAGGTGAAGCTGAACTTTTGGCGGCTCACTCCATCACCCCTCTGATGCCTCCGTTTCCCACTGCTGACCTTTTTAGGCCGATACCAACTAGTTGCCTACACGGGAATTGAGATAATGTATGCCAACAGATGTCTGACATTCTTACAACCTGAGCTTGCTCACTTGATTAGAGAGATCTCCTTCCACACTGTGTTGCATAGAGAATGTTTTATTTCCAGAGTCTCTTGTGCATGACAGCGTGATCATATTCTGTAAGTCAGCAGAGTATGTTCACAAAAGGAATACATTAAGTCTCACTAACTTTTTGAATAGAGGCATTAAATCCCGCTTGTTCACAGAACCAGTCGCTGGTTTTACAGATTTAAGATTTTTCCCTTTTTTATTTAGTTGATCTATTGTTTTGGACATGTTCTTTTATCTTTGTTATAAATAAATCTTTCTTTTTAAATTAACATATCAATTTTGGCTAAATATATAATATTAAATGAGAAATTTTGGTCTTGAGCCTACTTTGACGATAAAGCCCTAATGGTTGCACATTTGCTGGATTTAATTTTGGCCATGATTAAAATCTAAGTTGTCAAATGAAGGTGAAGAAGAATTGAGAAAACCAACTGAGGTTATTACTCTTAACATAAATTACAATACTGGGTGACACTTTATTAAAATCTTCACTGTTTCATTGTTATACAGATGATTTGGAGATGGCACAGAAGCATGACTCCTGTGAGGGACTTAACTGCAGGATGTTAAAAACGTGGACTGCTATACATTTTCTTAACTTAAACAAATAGAAAGTAGAAATCATTGTGTTTTGGAACCTCCGACCTCCACAACCTCAGCCTTTTAAAGATTTATAAAAATCCTTTGTGAGGTAACTGGGATCTTCGACAGCACTCTAACCTTTGGTAAACAGATAAATGCTGTTGTTAAAACTAGCTTCTTTCAATGTCAGGTACTAGCGAGGGTGAAGCAATTTCTCTGCTTCAGACACTTTTCTTTTTTTCATGTTATCTCGACTTGACTATTGTAACAGTCTTTATTCAGGTGTCTGTCTGTCATTGCTTGGATCTCTGCAGCTGGTCCAGAAATGCTGCAGTTTGGCTATTAAGTGGCACACGCACGCGAGACTACATATCCCCCATACAGGCTTCCTTACACTCGTCGACATGTCAGTTTTAGAATCGATTTTGAGATTTTGTTTGTTTTTTAAGGCATTGAATGGGTTGGCGCCTCCTTACCTCTCTGATCTTTTAACTTTGAACACTCCCACTAGATCACCGAGGTCTGCTGAGCGAACGCTCCCAGCTGTCCCGAGGTCCAGATCCTTCACGGTAGCTGCTCCTAAATTGAGGAGCAAACTGGCCTTTAACAGGACCTCCCCAATCCATTTTTATTGACTGGCTTTTAAACCAGAATTCTAAATACTTTTTTTTTTCTTTGTCCTTTTTACTCATGCTTTCTCATTTTGTTTCAATGGGTCAATTAAACTTCAAGTTTTCCTAATTATATACTGAAAAAACAAATTATAATAAATTTTTAATAAGTTGGACTATTTAGTTTATTTTTTAAAGAGGGTATATAGTTTTATATATTATAGAGTTTACATATAGCATATTGGCTAACAGTGGCATAAATTGGAAACTCTAATTCTGAAAGATGTAGTCTGTTTTTGGGTTCAGACATTAAAAGTACTTGGTTTTGTGTAGGAGAAGCAACAGGTGCATTACTGCACAGTTATTTGATGGACTTGATATAAGAATAAGCTAAAAAATTATAACTGTAGTTTGGTAATAACTGCCACCAGTATGTAATTGTAATCCTCTCCTATCAGTTATATGATGCAATGCAGTATATAGCAGAGGTGGGACCAAGTCATTGTTTTGCGAGTCTCAAGTAAGTTTCAAGTCTTCATCCTCAAGTCAGAGTCGAGTCTCAAGTCAAGACGGACAACTCTCAAGTCAAGTCCCAAGTCCAAAACTTTGAATTTCAAGTCTTTCGAGTCTTTAAAAAAAAAAAAGTTGCAATTATATGTTAAATGTAAATAATAGATCATGTGTTCTCTTTTAAATCTGCGTTTATCTCAACACCTGATGAAACAAGTGAACTTACAAAATATACACAAATTTTGAAATTGCACCTCTATAATATACAGCTCAATTAAACTTAGCTGCAAGAATAGTCTTTCTCTAAACTATAAATTCACAGAATAAACATTCAATGAAAAATTTTTGGCTTGAGCGGTTTTTTTGTTTTGTTTGTTTTTAAAAATCTGGTTAATTTG
>VVHJ01018252.1:2945-19190 GCA_015107715.1 Tylochromis polylepis
TTTGGAAGGGGTGGTTGTGTTTTTTTTTTTTTTTTTTTCATTTCTCTTTACTTCTGTTTCTGTGGTTTCCCAGGTTAGTTCAGACAGAAGTGCAGGCCCGATCACCTTCTTTGTTTCACAGGTAAGCTAAATAATCAAATGCCGTGGAGAAACCTTTCCAAATCAGAGAAACGCAAGCCTAAAGGGACACAGAGACAAAAGTACTGGACCACACCTCTGACTCTGTGATGGAAGCTCAGAGAGTCACCGATTACTCCGGGGGTATCAAACAAAAGGCCCAGGGGACAGAATCAGCCCAACAAAGACCCCAATCTGGCCCACTGCACATTTTTGGAGAACGTGAAGGAGGACATAATTTTGGTCTTTTAATAGTATTTTGATACTATACTTAATACTAAAAAATTAATTAATTTAATTACAGGACAGTCTGGGCAATGAGCTACCAAAACATCTGGGTAATTTTACACACTAATTTCTTACAATTTAACCCCAAACAGTAATGCTGACAGATATTTTTCATTTACTACACCATCATTTCTTTATCATGTAGAAAAAGTGAGACTTTCTGTTTTCTTCTACTCTTGTTCTTATATTAAGACATCTAAGGGATTAAATGTGTCGTTAAACTTCTTTACACTGGCAGAAAGGGAAGTGTCACTGGTCTGGCCCACTTAAGATCATCAAATCAGTTGGACATCCCTGGTTTATACAGAGGGAGATGTTGCTACAGTTTGATAAGATCACAGTTGGTGGAGAAAAAACCCCCCCAACAACAACTTGTCTGTTTCTGTACTTCTTCTCCTGTATCTGGAGGTATTGTACAATACAATACAAAAGCTTGGGGAAGGTTCTTTTCTGTTTAAGCGTGACTGTTAGCCAGGCCCTTTTGTCCAACTTCAGTGGCTAACCTTACAAATTCTCTTGTGGATGAAGATTAGCACAGTCCAAAATCCTTCCAAAAAGAGAAGGGATGGCAAAGAGGGCACAATTTGGAATGGATTGTAATTGTAATCAAAGCTCCCGCAGGTGTAATGTGTAGATGCCCCCATTACTTTACCCAGTACTACAATACTTTTTCCCATGTTGTGTTTTGTTACTCACAAACTTAAGATGACAAGTTTTTTTTTTCTTTTTCTCCTGCTTCTGGTTAATTGCTGGACACTCCAAATCCGTTGTTGTTGACAAAATACATAGTCAGGAATCAGCCCCAGTAATCATGCATGACACATTTTCTGCAATCATCAGGACATTTTTCAAGTGTTTGATTAAATTAAAATGGGTTTTATTTTAAAGTCCTGTTTTCAAAGCACTATTTCTAAAGGTTTAATAAGTATTAATTAAGTAATGGCTTATCAAAGGTTATGAATTTTTCTTATTATTTTTTTTTTACCATATATTTACTATATTGTTTTAGTATATTTACTAATAAAGAATTTTTGAACAAATAATAAGCTTTGGGGGTAAATAGCAATAACATCTAAAGGTGATGTACAGTATTGTTTATTACTTACTCACGATTGTCATTATAGGAAATGGGAGGTGAGAAGCATGACATTTTGTTAACCACCCGATCACCTACCTCCCATCCGTCTGTTCACCTTGTGGCCCCTGTAATGACACCTCGTTACGCCTTCTGCTCCCAGCAGATAGGAGTCATAATAACTGCTCAAGGCCTTTCTTAGTTTAACTGAAACATCATATCACATTTGTGCATTCACTCCCATGCTGCTGTTTCACTTTGGGAGACTCTAGTTATTTTACTAGTTATAAATGTTGAATAAATAAAGTCTAATTGGAGAGGTGATAGGGTGGACTTTGAAGAATAGTGTACATGGCCAATATTGCTAGCAACTGCTATCAAATCTGATCCAGTCTTTAATTTGGTATCACAAATTTTGCTAACACTAATGCGGCCTGTGTATAGGGGCGTAATTCCCCTTTAATTAAATGTAATTTCAATGTATTTTATCAGAAATTAAAATGTAATTGTGTTTAGAGGATAACAAATCAGGTTTTTACAAACAAAGAAATATTTATAAGTAAATTTAAGTAGTCTGTAAGTAATTTAAGTAAAGTGTAAAAAATTTTGGTAGTGCATGAGTAATTTTAACTATTGCATATCACAGGTATTTTACAGGATAGGAGACACAAATTATATTGTAAGTAATTTTAAGTACTGCACAAGTATTTTTTAATTACTATATAATTTCTCAGTCATAAGCTTAAGCCACATAAACCTACAAATTTTGATGGGGTGAGTTATTTTTAATTTTTTTCTTGTCAGTTGGTAAGGGCGAATAGTCCTCATCACATTTACTGAATAACAGAACATCCATCATGCACATCAACGTAATGAATATTAAATAAGGATATATAAAAAAAAAAGATGTAAAAAGGTAAGATTAATGTACTCTATATAATGGCCCACACACTGAAAAGTACACCATATTTATGATGTAAGATGGAAAATATTGTTTGCTTTTCTGCAAAATTAACCATGACTTTCTATGATACGTAAAAATTTGTCACGTAGTAAATACATTTACTGACAGTAAAGTTCTCTATTTCCTGTAAAAACCTGACTTGTTCCCTTATACTAATATCTTTTTAAGTATCTCTGTGTATAGAAATACTATAAATGTAGTTACATTATTACATTGCTTTCAAATAAAATACATTAAAATTCCAAAAGTTCCTATTATCTGCAACCTTCAATTTTCGAAGCAGAAAGTATTGATTAAAGTTACCAGATACGGTAAGTTACAGAGAAGTCATATCAATATGTTGACATTGTTGGAATGACAGAAACAGTCTTCCTGTAGTTGTACAGCTTAAATACTGACAAGATAGCCAAGTTTTGGCCTTTCCTAAAGATACTTGCAGATTAATGTATAGAATATATAGACACAGAGATAATTTTAGGCTTATATAACCATTACTTATGACCCAGTAGAAGTCTGTGTGAGTGTAATTTCCAGTAAGGACTTTGACCATGTATTTTCTCATATCTTCTTGTTTTGCTGTATTGGACATTTCTAGGCTGCATCCTTTGGGCAGTTTATGTGTAGCCTTGTAAACTATAACAGCAAGTATGGAGTGAAGGTTGGAGTCTTTAAAAAAACCTTAAAACATGGCTATATCCATCTCTTTCCTTAGCTCTCTGTTTGTCATTGATGTATAAAGAGCTGCAGATCTGAGTCTCTGCATAATCGAGGACATTGCTGTGCTTACAGACTCAGGCAAAGAGCAGAACGGGCCACAGCAGTCAGCAAGAAGCTTGCACCCTGGCTTCTTTTACACACACTCAATGCAGCACCTTCCAGTGGGACTGTGTGGAGGTGTGGGTGTATTTACTTGTGGTTTTGATTGTAAGTGCAGTGAAACAATCAGAAAATAACCTTTTCTCTCTTATTTGCTTTCTTTAAATTAAAGGCGAATTTCAGCAGTGGCTAAAAATAAGAAGCTGCAGGCTGAATGTTTGACGCACTGATGTTTTAATAAAAAACAAGGAGAAGAGAGAAAATGGGTTTATTATTGTTGAAGCTGAACATAGTTTGCCGTCCACAGTGACTCAAAGGAGAGTCAGTCACTAGTGTGATCAAAGAATTTTTCAGGGTCGCACACTGTAATTTTCACACACTGTATGCAGTAAAAATGCTCAGTGCAGAGCTTGTAGGTGTTGAAGGGCACTGACACGAAGAGGCTGATTTGAACAACACATAATAGAAACCATTAAAGGAAGGACCAGATTCTTTGTTCAGCTGTGTTTTGGCTGATGAATTACCACATGCTTAGCCATATGCTTTTGTAGTAGCTCGGGACTTTTCCAGTGTCGCTCATAACCTTCGGTTGATAACATATGTGTGCAAGTGAATGCATTTCACTTCTCATTAGGCAAGCTAATGTACATATATACATCAGCATTTGCTGTCCAGTAATTTGGAAAACTTGGATGTTGGTGGTAATGATGTGAATTAGTCAAAAATCAATTTCACGTGAGCGTGTTGTCATAGCCCTTTTCAAAGCTATGCTGGGGGTCTCTGTTCATCTGGAAATTTACAGACAGTTTTTATTTGAGAAATATACTCCACTTCTTTTTGAGACCAGTGGATGGAGAGCCACATGGATGCTGACAAGGTGGTAACCTTTTTTGTTTTGTCTTTGTCATAAAAGAACAGATTGACCTCCAAGGTCTCTCAAGTGGGAGCTGTGAATAATTATCTGTCATTTGTCACTTATCTTGGTCCTTATGTATAAAAAGAGCTTGCATACAAAATAGTTATGCACAGTGGTTGCCACGTACTTGCTGGCATGCACAGAAATAAAAGTAATGGTGGAAGTGGTGCGAGCAAACAGAGCAGATTTGGTTGCTTATGACAGGATATGACATTTCTGCATTTCATCCTTCCTCTAAAGAGCATTTTGGCCAAAACAAAAAAGTCCAGCTTCTTTTCTGGGTGCTTAATCCTAACCAATCAAGTTTATAGAACCTGATCACAATCTGATTATTAAAGTGAAAGTTGTTTTCGTTGACTAAAACTTAAATGCTAACCTTCAAACACCTTTTCCTTTTTCTCCTTCTTCTATTTCGGCTCTGTTTGTGTGAAATAAAAAAGTAAAGCTATCTTGGAGAGCCTCCACAGTGATTTAGGCATTTCCATCCAAACACATACTGCTCCTTGTAAAGAGGACAGATTGATGGTGGCTTTCAAGTCGAGGTAATTACATTTTTCCACAAACACACCATCCTCTCCGTAAGCATAAGCAATGGAGGAAGTCAGTGATGTGTCTGTTGATTGGGTTTGAATCAAACAGTCTTTCATGATGCTTCTAGCTGTGTTTGAGTTTGCTGCGTCTCTGCATAACATTGTGTACCTCATTGACTTGAATGAAGCTTATAAAGTGGTATTCTGTATGAATGCTTACATCTTTTTATAGAGACTTGTTCTTCTCTCTCTATATTTCATGGTATGCCTGTGTATGTGAAGATTCCAACTATAGCGCATATGTCCTATGCAGGATGTTAGAAACGTGGAGACTTTGTGCATGCTTTCTGTGATCTTTATGCCAAAAGTAAACAGTGCAACACCGGGAGACTGTGTCTCCTCAGCTTCTCCTCAGCCACAGACATTTTTACATCACATTCATATTGTAATTTTTTTGCAGCTTGCAGCTTATGACTCATTTACACTGGAGTAAGGCTTTACATCCTTATGACTTGGAAAAATTGGTGGTTGCCTTAATCATCTTTTGATTGCACAGGTTTCCTGGTGGGAAGCAAGTTGTCTTCAACAATTGTGAGATGACTTGGACTGACTGCAATCACTCTCAGACAGATTGGTGAAAGATTGCAAATCAGCACAATTATATTTTAGTTATATTCCTAAATTAAAGTAAGGTTGCTTATGACTACTTATGGCTACTATTCCTGCCAGGCTGATTCCCATGTTATTTTGATTTCATGTATCCTTTTTCATTTTGTTTCAGCCCTTTGTGGTTTTCCTGCTAGTTTTCTGCACCAACTGGCTCCAATGAGCTTATTACTCCTCCTAGTTCATATATATATATTCGCTTGTTAAAAATCTGCTAAATCAAACCTGTGGAGCTACCCACTGTGGCGAATCTTTGTGAATACGGGAGCAGTTGAAAGTAGCTTTTTAGTGTATATACACATTCATGCCAAACTTTCTCTGTCCAGGGTATCATCTTTGAGCGTAGTACATTTATGGCCTTTCTCTCTTTGTTAATCTTTTTACTTCACTGTTTTTGGGTCATTATTTTCTGTAAACTAGCTTATCCATAAATGATAAACAGAGAATGATTTCAATATTACTAGGTTTGGCACCACATGCCAAAGCCATCGCCCCCGGCTCAGTGATTGGTGAGCCTTGAATGTGTTTCTGTTGCTTTATTCCAACCATATGCTAATAACTTGTAAAAAAACAAACAAATAAACCAAAAAAAAACAAAAAAAACATGCTCTTTTACTAACCTTAAAAACAAATACATGAAATTAGTTTGGCATAAAGACTGTCAAAAAGAAGAAAACAGTTAGGCAGACTTTGTCGGATGCTAATAAAATTCACCTACCAGTATCTCTAAAGCTCGCTGATTACTGTGTTTTGCAGTAACGTCCCCAAGTCTCTGCTGACGCTCTGTAGCCTTCTTCGTAACCCACTGTCAAACTGCAGATAGTCATTTTTACACTTTGGTTTTCAAAACAGACTGAATAAATAAATTGCATTTATTTTCTCCTGGCTGCAGCCATATTAAACTTAATTATTTTTGCAGAAGTTTTATTGTTCTTGTCTGGTGATTGTGTTGTTTAATTCCACAGTATGCATTGCCATATGTCTTGGCATGTGCATGTAGCCATATATATATTTGTGTTTGCCCTTGAGCATGCCCATAAACTGCTTCACCTTGACTACAACAGCTTATCATGACCCTGCAGTCCCTTGGCAGCAGGTTGAGTAAGTACTTCATTATGGAAACTACCAGGAGCAGTCCCCTCAGTGCTACACACACTGTCCACCCAGGAGTCCTAATCACCTTGGTGCATAGGGAAAGCATTTAAGCCATCTTTAATAATGATTAATACACCTCCACTACAACACAAAATAGGCCTCCACACACCATCATCCATCACCAATAAGAAACCGCATCCTCTATAACACTTAAATTACATTCATTAGTGAAGCCTGCAGCACAGCGGCTGCCTGGGAGGTAGAGCGAGCAGTGGTAATTGTTCTTATATCAATCAGTTATGTGATTGGAAAATAAAACAAAATAAATTAGGAAAAATGAGAGTAGGAGTTTGTATCACAACAAAATCCCATGTGCAGTTTTACTGAGCAGAAGAGCAGTCACTAATGCCATTTTAAAGAGCTATGTTTGATTACCCACAGACATGCCTGTGTCTGTATGTGTAAATATACTTAATAATAGCCCTTAAGTAATGTTGTGTTAAGGAGAAGTGGAGCCTTGTCTTTTGCATTCAGTCTTTCACAGCTATGAAAAACTGACAAATGTATGGGAAAACGGACACATCCTGTCTTTGATGCCTTCACACATGTCGTCTTTTTGAGATTTACTGGCTCAGATTTAGTCACAGGTTTGCCTCACCTGGGGCCAAATGCATAAAACTCAACACAGGAGTTTAAAATATGGCCATTTTGTCACATACACACACCTGGTTTATATTTCTCTGTCATTATGGAATTGTGTATATTCATTTGCATACTTATTTATGTAACCACTCATTAGATCTGTGAATGACAAAACACAAAAAGTGGTGCTATGCTAAATGTTTTGCAAACACACAGATGCTGTTGGTTTAGCTACAGTGTTTATTCTTTCATTAGCTTCTTCAATGCTATGTTAACTCTGCCACTAGCTGCTGTTGGCAAAGTATAAAACTGAACTGAATGGTCTGGATCACAGATCAACTCACTCCAAATATCAGAACCACGCATCCCTAGGAGAGGTCAGGACTTGCTGCTATTCATTAAAGCAATGTTTTTACTCGGCTACCGTATTGCTAAGGGGGCCTCGCAGTGCATGCAAGTCTATTGAAGTAGAAAGTCTAACTACAAATAAAAATCCTTATATCTTGGATTTGGAAACGGTTTGTGTAGTTGCAACTCTTTATTTGCTATTTGTGCATTGTAAAAAGTGATTGTAAAATCTGAATTTAACAGGAAAACTGCCGATTATTCCTAATTTAAACAAATTGTCTGTCCAGGTCAGTCAAAGTCTTTTTACCTGTAATGAGAAAGGTTGAAAAGCCATTTGGCTCAAAGTCTCGTTTACAGTCTTGTGAATGCTGTTGTCTACGCATGTCTTTTAACGTCATCTTTTGTGAATATATGCACAAAACAAGCCCGTCTGAACTTGTTTTCTTCTAGAGTTATCAGTTTGTTGAAAAGAGTCTGTTCTTTCCAGCTGGCTAGTTATTATTTTTTGAATTATTGTTGCCTGTAAATCTGCTTTAGTTTGAATTCTGCAGCTAGCCAAATATGTATGTTTATGCGCAGTTATCAAGGAATGCCAGTGCCTCCATCAGGTGTTATGATAAGTTTTGTGCCGGTAGCTGTTCTGGTGATTTAACATTATTGTATTACTTCCAGTTTTTGCAAAAACACTGAAGGGTTTTGGAGGCAGGCCCATCCAATTTTCTCACCCACAACTTCTGGCGACTGCTGGTTTCTACAAAGCATTTATATCTGTGGCTTCTGCTGTAAGATGTGGCTTTGTCTCTGAAATGAGAACCCAGTGTAATGTGCTACTGGTTGTGCTAAATATGCAGTGGTAATGTTGCTGAACACTGGGTCTCTAATGGCAAAATTGTAGGATGGTAAAAGCTACAAAGAGTGTAATACAGCTGGGAATAAAGGAATAGTTTCATATTTTAAAAAATACTTGCTTCCACCTTTATGCAGGGAGTTTCGTTGGAGAATTTGATAAGAAGATTGATCCCACACTTGTGTGTGTAACTAACTTATGTTAGACTCTGATTTCCCCCTTGCTTCCTCTCTTCAAAAGGCTGCAGAGTCCTTTTTATGTTTCTGTTTGTGTATGAATTCCACATGTATGAATTAGGGCTGTCATCAGATTTTCACTATACAACTTTGTGGCCAAAGTGTTCTCATTCCCAATTTGTCACATACATTGCAAGTATTTGCCTCCTTTATGGTTTCTTTCTTTCTTTCCTTTTTGCATATTTCTTACATTTGCATGTTTGAGATAATCAAATGCTGCAAATAACTGCAAATTGTATTATTACACAAAGATAACACGTTAGACCTACGAACCTGACAAAACACAAAATGCAGTTTTTAGATTATGATTTCATATATTAGGGGAAAAAAGTTATGCAAACCTAGCTCTCTCTCTGAGAAACAGTAATTTCCCCCAAGACTGAATAATTGGTTGTGCCACAATCAAGCGTTGGCAATTAACATCACTGTGGAGGAATTGTTGCCCACTCTTCTATGGCACAATGGGAAGGTTCACCACTGTTCCAAGTTTTCTCCATTTGTGAATAATGCCTCTCATCGTGGTTCACTGCAGTATTATCATGATATCTGTAGAAAACTTAAAATAATGGTGATATATTTAGCTTATTGTGTTTTTTTTTATATTTCTGCCAAATGGAGTCAGAATGAACTTCCCATTCTGACAAACCTGCTCTGGGTAGGTCTGATGAGCTGATGACCAAAGATCATTTAGATCATTTCCTGTGATCTAATTTCTGAATATTTCACCACACCTCCAGACATAACACCAATCCTTTTCAATCAAACACCCTCTCAAAGCTTTTACAGGAATCACTTTGTGTTGGTTTAGCAGGGGCTTGCCAAACATCACACCCAGGTTTGAAATTCCTCAACTTCATCCTGAAACGAGTTGGAGGTACTTGATAATGATCCAGAGCTTCTTCCAGACAGAGGAGCAGATACCACACACGTGCGAGGTGTTCCAAAATAAAGCGAACAAAAAGGCTCGGGAACAAATATCCATACAGCTGCTTTTGATCATGTTGTTCTTCTTGTTTTTCCTTCCTTCCTTTCATCCTCTATGAGAACCTGAGAGAGTTCCACAGCTGTCTCACTGTTAGCTCAGAGTGATTTGACACCTTCAGCGAACATACAAACAGTCACCAACACAAATACACCCCACAACACTCGCTCTTTTCCTCTGTCTTCCCAACGCAAACACTGGCTAGCACACTAACAGAACCCACAAAGGTACAATGCTGCTCAGTAGAAGAGCTTTACTCAGACAGTCACACTTTTTATTACATTTGTATAAACATGCCAACATTTACTGAGCATTTGGTCCACAGAAATGTTTTGGATTTACGTATTTTGACACCTTTCCTGTTCTTTTTTCTCATCCATTTGGTCAGCTGTGACACAGGAACTGTGAAATGTTTTATCAGCTGTATAACACTTAAATGATTAGAAAGATATGTGTGTGTGTGTGTGTGTGTGTGTGTGTGTGTGTGTGTATATATATATATATATATATATATATATATATATATATATATATATATATATATATGTGTGTGTGTGTGTGTGTTCTGTAACTCAAACTGCTGTGCGGTTAGCCTGGCTGATCAAGCATTTTGTGCTATGGGCCAGAAAATCAACAAAAGGTATTTTTATGTATCATTTAATGCAGCTTTCTGTAAGCAGACTGTTGCTGGGGCCTGTAAAGAGAGCCAACTGGCTTCCAGTTCATTGCCGCAGATGTGCTATGTGAGGTACTCCTGATGTAAACACAGGAGTGTCTATGTTGGAAGCACTGGTGTTTAAATTGCTATTGCCATGGTAACAAACAGTTATTGTGGGTAGCAGCCACATGTTTTTTGTTACTGTGGAGAAATGCAATTAAAAATCTTATTAGTTAAAGGAAAAAACACAAAGCGCAAACAGCTGTACAAACACATAGATATGTATATCAGACAGGTCTGAGGTTCAGTATTATTCAGGTGATCCGCCTTTTGACTAATCAGCAAAACTGCAGAAACGCTTAAAGGAAATATTGATTTAGACATAAAGCTGGGGAGGCATCATTTTGGTTACAGCGCAAATGCAAAGCAATATAGTGTGACTCAATACGCAACATGAACGAGTGTTTCAATGGATCTGCTCTCTGCCCTTCCATGGCTTAGGGACGTAATAAGGAACAAACTTAATGTACATTTTTTTTTTAAATTCAATACCTGCTCAGTTATTAAACTAATGATCTCTGTAAGCTAATATTTGTGTATAAACATGTAGAATCTGTTGGCAGGCGACATAAGGTTTTGGTATTGCAAGCTTTCTGGTTTCAGTTTGTGATCCACTTGTAGTTCATGTTCTATAGACCAGTAAAGTTTGAGCCGGCTTTGGCTACATGTAACTAAACAGTCCTTGGGGAGGGAACATTTGCCAGAATGCAGTGTCGAAATCACTGGCCTCAGAACCCGAAGTCTTTGCCTGAATAGCCACTAAATTCACCAGAAGCACCAAAATATTGGCTGTCATCACACCCATCCATTCTTTCACTGTGAGCTTTGAATTTTACTCAAAGTATGTGGTACAACCTGGTCTGTGGGCCACTCTTGCTTATGCCGTTATTGGTCCATAAGCCCGGCGCAGAGAAGAGTGAGGTTTTAATGTACAAAGTGAAACTAAGTGTTAAAACAATGAAACGTGTCCACTGCAGCCACTTTCTGTGCTTTTCATACTGTATTTCTTTTTCACATTTCTCCCGTTCCCAGTGAACTCCGCTGTCGCTCCATTCTCTCAGACGCTTACATTATCTGTCCAACCTTGAGGTTTGCTGTCATTTGCTTGAACCATAACCATGTGTGTTCTTCTTGTTGACTTTTCATGCCAACAAAGATAACATTAACTGCCAGTGTTACTAGACTTGTGTATATTAGTCAACAGATCCTGAATAATGGTTAACTGAGAATTGGATCTAGATTTCCTGTTCGCTGCATGACACACTGTTTACAGTCCCGCTATCAGATAGATTTTTAAAAAGCCAAATCTCATGCAGACATGACTGACTGATATCACTATAAATGGAAAGGAAAAGGCTTCAGAGATTACCTTTTAGGTCCCTGAAAAGGATCCTCAGTGAAAATACTCCAGGAGTGAATTGGCTTAGAAGTGCAGCTCACACAGCATTGCATTTGAAAGCACAGATCTATGATTGATTGCTTTCACAGACATGTCAGATATGCCTCTGTAGCAGTAACATTAAGCGTAAAATTATCTACATCATCTTTATATTTATGCTATCAGACCATCACACACTTTTGGATTGAAGGTCTTTTGAGCAGTTGCCCAGGAGTCACTGTTAGCTTTGGCTATCAGGACACATTTATTAGCCTATATCAAATCGCTGCTTAATGAAAGTGCAGCTCTTTTAACAGAACAGATGTTAGTGACAGCATCTCTATTTTATGGTCAGCTATATTGAAACACAAGATATGTCATTACAGAAAAAGTGTGACTCCAGCAGTAATTTAGCCTCTGGGCTGTGTCTGTCCAAGCTGTCTGATTCACTTTCATTCCCGCGTACATTGTTGTTGTTGTAAGAAGCAGAAGAAGAAGAAAGGATTTGACTCTTTGTCTAGACATTTATGTGCGTGGATGCTGAACTTTAAGAAATCTATCTGAAGCCCGGGAAATGTAGACAGAAAATTATCTGAGATTTATTCACATGGACGTAGTTTGCGTGTACAGGAAGAAAAACATCATCCACAGAGCACCATAATCCATCACAATAAGCTCAGTACTGTTATTGGGTTTTCTTTTTGTGTTTTTTATTTGTTTATCGCAGCTGAGCTTCTTTCATAGCACGCAAAGATGTTATGCTCTGTCTACTGTCTACGACACCCATAGACATAAAGAATATATCTAATCTTTCAAATCACCTGACAGATAAACATAGCTATTATAAAAAATTCTCATTAAGAAAGTCTGTTTCTCTTATAAGAGAATTCACTTTTTTCACACCATCTCAGCTGTAAGAGTCTGCTTGCACTTACTACATAAATAAGTTGTTTGTCACTGGATTGGAATTGAAAGTAAGAAAGACAACAAAATCTAAGAATGCCTCTTTGACCTCCCAAGCAGTGCAGGTCACTGCTAGCAGCTATTTATTGATGTGAGATTACTGGCGGAGAAATCCGAGCCCATTTTTCCTCAGCATAATTTAGAAGCATCACGAACATCCCCATATGGAGCCAGTATGTGCAAACAGAAACAAATATAGGCTTTTCCTTTAACCCACAGCATTATTTCTGTCCATTCATACAAGTGTGTGTACTTTCTTCCCCCACCAATCCGGTGGAGAATCCCGAGGGCTCGAGAGAGTTTGAGGCTGTATGCGTGTTTTCTGCTGCTTCACTGCTGCTTTGATTGACACTTTTCATATTAGTCTCCAGTCTCTTTGGCTGAGTGCCATGCCAGGAAAGTCTCTCTAAGTGTTTTTAAAGGATCAGTCAGAAAATCTGCCTTCCTCAGTTTCTAATCCCTGTAAAGCATTGTGGAAATGTGTTGAGAGGCTGTCATTTCCTTCTTTTATGTTTCTATAAAAGTGGTGTGAGTACAGATAAGTTATCTCACTGCACATTTGTGTGGCAGGCCCTGCTTCTTTTTTTTCTCTCACCAAGCACAATTCATTTAATTTCTTCAGACTCAGTGGAAACACCACTAACCTGTTCTCTATGCTTTTGCCAATCCACTGCTCTGCTCTTCCCCATGTGCTGAGAATACTTACCTGGGATCACTTACCTGAATCCTTATGGCATCCTTGCTTGTGTAGCAAAGAGTAAAACTTGTACTGGTTGCTTTCAGTCTTGCTATTGAGTCCACTTGTTGTCCAACTGCTTCTATATGCGCTTTCCAAAATGACTCCTGTTACTATCCTTCCTACATTTTAGCTCACTTCTTTGAAAGTGATTGAAACATCTGGGAATGAGATGTTCGGCTCTTGTGATGTTTAACACAGCTGCACACATTCAGTAATGTTCTGGTGCTCAACTCCATCACTTTGACCTGTTTTGTAAAATTACATGATTAAAGTAGTTTTTTGCTTCCTCAGGCCAATTACTTTAAATTATTGCGAGTTTCAAATTCTTATAACCACCATGTTCATTAACGGCTCTTTGTTGTCTTTGTTGTTGGAACTGATAGTAATCTATAGTATGTTATGCACAGGATTCTGTATAACTGTATATTATTCTGTATATTTTTTTGTGTGTCAAGGAAACAATCAATCCCAGTTATAATTTACTAAAAGCCGATGCTATTTGCTCCAACAATGGGATTCCAAAAAGCTTTTAGCCAAAAACTTGGCATATCTCGGAATGGTGTGCCTAAGAAAGTTCAGGCTGTGTTGAAGAAAAAAGGTGGTCGTATCGAATATTGAATTTAGAATCTTGTTAGTGTATTTCCATTCTACTTATTTATGGTTGCACATGTTTTAATAAATTAGTGTCCCATATAACCATATAAAAATGTTGACCAATCAGAAACCTACAAACAATAACACTTGCAGATTCTGCCATCAGCAAAAGGGATAAAGGCGACACCTTTGACCCCGCAAGGCAAAATCTTAATTTTCATCCACATGTAAACAGAGAAACACTGTCTCTGAATATCTTTACATGGAAAAAATTTTTTTCAAAAGCTTCATTTTGAGCAACGTAAAACACCACATATGGACAAATTGCCAAAAACCACAGAAAAAGCTTCATTTTCCAAAATGTATACCTGTGTAAGTGTGGACAGGGCTTGAATATTACTGGTCTGTACAGTGATCTCTCAAAAAACAAATAATCCATTAAAATAAACATAATACAGTTTATAATATTCATTTCCTCTTATTTCTCCTCTACTTGGCATTGCTGCGTATTGTTCATGTTTTCCATCTGTCTCTTCTGAAGTCGGTAGTGCTTCAAATAAACTGGTTATCCAGGATGTCCACAAAACAACCCTTTCATGTTACCATTCAATAAATTAACATAGATATCGAGCTCTTGGCATGAATTTAGAGAATTGTGGTTTCTTTAGAAACAGTGTCTCATGCTTTGTACTCACACACGAGGTTATCAATCTCTAGGTTGCGTAACACTCTTTCAGATCTGGTACTTAATCACGTCATGTAATGCTGACATAAATGAATACAGATGGCACATCCTTAAAATAGGCAGAGGCAAATTGCATTAAACAGATAATTATAAAACATCATGTTTACAAGAATATTTATCAATAGTCGGCAGCTTTCTTGTATTTTAAAACCAGCTTTTATTTTCAATCTAAGCTTGTTCCACGATATTAATAACCTTTTTTTTAATTAATTAATTAATTTATTTATTTTTTTTGCATTTACTAACTTTAGTTTTTTGGATCAAATTGGGAGTCGAACCTCTCATTTTGTTTTGAATATCAAAATGTTCACTCCCTGGCTGTATTATTTCCTGTCTGCTGGTTTGACTGGAGTCACTTGGCCCTTCAGGAACACTCTGTGCTCGCGTCTGTTGATGTCTTTGCTATGTATCTTTGGCTCAGAAATGCGTTGTTAGGGGATGCACGAAATAAAACTGCAGGTCAAGGCACTCCGCTTAAGTGCGAATGAAAAGTAGTTCAGTTTTATGCTGGTTAGAATTAAATCTTTGGAGCAGAGCACCTCTCGACTGCAGAGAAACAAGACGAGAGCGAGCAGCGATCCTGCTCATAACTGTAATAAAAGCTGCTTTTGTTTTTGTTGTGCCTCACAAAATACCATTTAGTGTAATATAAAGACCAACCTGTGGATATGACTGGTTCATTATTCATAATTAACAACAAGGCAGAATTTTATACACTAGCTACAAATTAGTGCTTAGTGAATAGATCGGCTTCCTTTGACCATTGTTCAGACAGCCCCATATTTACATATATTCAAATTTAGAAGCTGCACTGTACAATAACAAGGTTCACAGTGCACACAGAGATCTGCAGGCATGGTGAGAAAAGGGAAAGTGTTTATTGTCTACAGGCGGTCTGGGAAACAAGCTATAACCACGGCATGCAGTCTCTGGGCTCCCACTATCATTTTATTTACTACAACAATTTCTGCTCCCTTGTGAAAGCAGTTTTCTGAGAGCAGTGCAAAGCATTATTTCATTTTTAATGGTTGCTGCTGGGGTCAGGACTGAGTCGTCTTTGCATAATTATTTGTGGGCATGTTTGTATTGTTTATAGATTTCTTTTTCCTGCCTGTGCTGGGCGTCTGAGTCATTCATAGCAGGGTGCTCAAGGAGATATTTCTGTTTACAGTGCATCTACTTAATGCTTTTGTTTGGGAGCTATTGATTAACAAGAGCATAATGGTTGCATCACTGAATCGATGCCGAACTGGACAAAAGAGGCACTGAGATAGTTGTAGAAAAACGTAGTAAAACATTCAGCCCAATAACGGTCAAACCCTCGCTCGAGTGCATTTACTTTTTGGAACAGTGTTCTTTCATTTCTGAGGCGGTAAGTGTGCCGCAGATGTCATAAAAGTCACATTCTGTGTGTTTGCACAGGCGAGAAAAAATAAATGGGTATGGAAACAAAGAGGCGCCGTATTTGCAGTCACCATAATTTGCACACACTGTTCAGCTCTCCCCGGCAATCTGTCACCTGAAAACATATTTGCACCTCTCTTATAGGTGGTTATTTACGGTAATATACTTTTTCTCTCGCAACA
>VVHJ01018258.1:4386-26635 GCA_015107715.1 Tylochromis polylepis
CCGCGCGCACACACACACACACACACACACACACACACACACACACACACACACACACACACACACATGCAGCTCCCTCCAAAATCAACCCTTCCCAATATTCTTAGAATAGAACACGTTGTTATCAAAGATTGAAAAGATACCGCAACAGCTGACACAAAGTTAAAGATAATATTGGAAATTGAGGAGGTTTTCATATCACGACGTTACGTTCATTTTTAAAAATGTTGCCTCAGGCGAACCGCTAAGCAGTTAGAAAATATTAGCAGGCTGAAATTGGATATCAGAGCCTCATCATGCCTGCTGATAGATAGTTCTCTATATGACAACGGCCACAGGGGACTTCGTGGGCCGTGCAGCCGAGCACTGTAGGGCAAAGAAATTCCAAAAGTACCAGAACATTCCTCAATCTACAGGTGCATCCTGAGCCAAGACCCAAATTGCTCCTGGTAGTTTAAATGGCACTTTGTGGGACACCTTTCTGCCATCAGTCTTTATCTCTGTGTGTCACTATTACAGCTTTACTATATCAGTCAAGCCAAGACTGGCCTCAACTAAAGAGGAATTATTAACTGGGGAAAATTACATATTTAAAAAGTGGCATTTTCTCTGGCCCTTTCCCCTGAATTTTTGGTTTTGGTAGTTTTTGTATGATCTTGATAAGCAAACAGCACTGATGGTTGAAATATACCAACATGATAAGGGCTCAAAGGTGGCTCTTCAATTTTTACCTAAATTTTGAGAGGGCTTTTGTGTCTAAATCTGATTTTACTCAAAATAAATGCAATTGCGTACTGATCAGTCATTACAACTGCTTTTGGTTGATAACTTTGGTTACTAGCTACTAGGATTGAAAACACAAAATATAATTTAAAAAATGACAGTGGGTTAATGTTTGAATTAAGATGAGATTATGCTGTTTGAGATTTCTTAAATGCAAGACAGTTCCCAATCTTGCATATAATGCAGTGATCATTCAGTTGCACAGAAATTCATTTGAAAGTTTGAGTCATGGGCTTAAAGCACATACAGTCACAGCAAGGCAAAGAGGAGTGAAGAAAATTTCAGTATGGGGGAGGACAAAATTCACAGCGAAGATATGAACCGAACCTTATCTGAGGCTTCAGACATTTTTGGACTAAATGTTCTCATTGTTATTTTTTCAGACAGTGCTCTCTGGAAACACATTATAGCAAATGAGAAAGGACTGGACTTCTATGTTGCAACCTTTCACATATCTTGAGGGAGTTTCAGGGATTCAGTGCTTTTCTAGTGCTGAGTGACAATTGCTTCCCTAGTTTAAAAAAAAAAAAATAGCCAAAAACTGGGTGACAAGCGTGGATGAACAACTCACAAACTGCTCCTCGCAACTGAGTGCAAATGGCGTCATTGCCAGGATTGACACCAGAACTACTGATTACTGATTGATTAAGAGAAAATAACAACCCTAAAAAATTAAATTAAAAAAAAGCTTTGGACTGGAAAATGTAGTGAAAGTCATATTGATTGATTTTGAGGGAGCACATTATCCCAACAGATTCCTCCCTCCCTGGCATCACCATTATCGTTGGATGGCTGATGATCAACAATGAATTTCTAACCCTTCAACAATCAAACAACAGATACAAGAGACTGGCAAACAGAAGCATAACTGAAATACACACTTAGTTGTTGAAATTTAGTGACCTTACTTTTTAAGAATGAAATAAGTGGACCACAAAAATACTATTATGAAGTTTCGGCCGCTGTTCTGAAAGGTTGAAGTCTTGTGTTATTTTGTCTTTTATTGATTTTGTTTTTCAAGTTCACGCTTTTGTCACTGCCTCGCTGAAACATAGCAGAGTTTCAAACAATCAGTTGTCAAGGAGTTTCAACATGACTTGACAAATGAGAAATGAGAAAAATATGACATTGTAAACCCAAATAATAGTCATAGTTCTTGCTGAAGGAGCACATTCTCGTAATAATTGATGATCAGAAATCTGTTGCAATAGCTGTGAGTCATCTCAGGCTAGATTACATTTATTCTCATGCTTCAACTGAATGTAAAATGAGTTCAGAGTTTAAACCTATTACGTTTCCCTGCATATCAGACAAATATCTTTGCACCTACTGAACGCTCAGGGTCACACTTTGAGCGGGGATACAACAAAAACCTTTTGCATTCACATTTGAGGTGTGACTCTGAGTGGTTCTTATCATGATTTTTTTTTTAAGAAACACTCCACAGGTTATATATCATCCACATACATGCTCTTAATCATAGCTGTTCGCTTACTGTAAACTCCTCGGCTGTTGTACTGAAGGCCTCCCTGACCAAACAGCTAATCGTTTCTCCACATTTTCTCACATTCTTTATCGCTTTACAGGTTCAGATTAGAGGTGATGAGCACATGTGGTCACCATTTGGTTAGTTGTACCGTCCTACTCGTATAACTGGAACCTCACAGTTCAGTCCAACATGTCAGTCAGCTGCAGACGTGGAATGTACCTAACGACATTTACACAAGTGCAGTACTTAAATATAGCTTTGCTGCACTTTACCTGAGTATTTTCAATTGCTGCTTTATTGTACTTCTTCTCCAGTACATTTGAGAGGAAATATTATATAGTGATCCTACTACTTTTAGTTTACCTAGTTACCACGAAGACTGAAAAATACAAATTATGATGTGTTAATGTGAGAATTCAGATTGATGAAATTATGAGAAGGATAAAAAAATTACCAAGCAGTATGTAAATTCTTTCATTTCCAGCAGTCCCACTGATACCAGCTTCAGCATGGTAAAAGTTCAATGAGTTAAATAAGATATATATACAATATACATAAAATAGATTTTACCATTGGTACTTTAACCTTTATCTTGATACTAATATTTTAATACGTTTGTGGTTTTACTATATTGTAATTTGGAATGCCCAATTTTTCTACACTGTGACACTCCCACGTTTAGTTAAAATACATTAACTAAATATAATTAATGTAATTTTCTTGGCACTTTTAAAGTGTTTATGTGAACTCGTCAATCAAACAAAAGCAACATGTAACACAAATACAAGTAAATGTGTTTCACTTTGTTGTTTTTGGCTCTTCTTATAATGTAAAATAATCAACAGACAAACTAAAACAACTGGATTACAACATGTTTTTTTAAAAATACCACACAGTCAAAATTCTTTAAAGTATCTTAGATGTTCCTTCTTGTTGTGAAACTGATCAAAACAAAACTGCTATAATGTATTTTTATGTTAAAACAATATTTTCTTGCATGCCTTGAAAACGTATTATTCCCAGTCACAACAGTGAGTTAAAAACATACCTAACCCTCGTAAATAAGAAATTTTGGACACAGTCATTGTTAAACATATTAATACAGCTCCACTTCTGTGCATATTGCATTGTGTTACCAGTTAGTAAGTCTGATTCAAAACCAAACTCATCTCAGCCTTTTTTGACATGAGTGGCTGTGAAACACAATACCAACTTCAGCTTCGCATATGACTAATGAGAAACTTGTAATTACACGTGTAAAGCTTCAAATATCCATAAATGGAAGGGCGTGAGGGAAATGATACGCAGCAGTTGGTCAGTGGCCTTTTATATGAATGTACAGTAGACAATGACTTGAACCTGCGGCTTAAGAATGTTTTGTGCTTTTGTTGTTATTGTTTCTGTTTCAGGAACTGATTTATTCTGTTTGAGAGGAATCAGTTGGGGAACTCTGAGGTCTTGTCATCACAGAAAAACAAAAAAGATTCTTTAAAAAAAGAAAAAACAGCAGTACCATTGTTGAGTCTTTTGTTTTGAATGGCAAATGCTCATCTTTGGTAGGCAAACTAATTGCAAAATGTGACCTCCCAGTGAGGCAGAAGACAACCTAACATTCATATCTTCTTGGGTTTTACTTGAAACATACGCCCAGGAAGGGTGCAAATGAGATTATTTACAAGCAAAGCCCTACCAGTGAGAAAACCAAGGTAATATATGGGAGGGATTAAAAACTAAATAAATAAAGATAATAAAATAAATGTCAAAATCATCCATGGCATTTTGATATACAAGAAATAAAAGAAATTTGAAAGGGTTTATTAATAAACAAATAAATGTTTTTTAGAAAGTCTAAAAGTATGAGAATTCTGAGAGCCATTAGTATGACATATTTTATAGCATATTTCATTCTTTTCTTTTTTTTTACAATGCCTTGTCTTTTTATTGTATTTTCAACCTCAACTTATTTTTATTTTTAAAATTTTTTTTTGTTTAACATTATTTCATCTATTTTCTTTTTTTAAAAAATATATATTTGGTGTACTTTTATCCCAGTTATAGCATGAATGCAAATTTTAAAGTTACTGTGTGTAAAATTTCATAGATAAATGTCAGTAGATTGCAGATTGCGGTCAATTTAATTCTTTTTTCTTATCCCCTCAATTCAAATGCATAATCCCAGCTATGGTGGCTGCTGTGGGACAAACATGTTTTAGTCAGCCAAAAGGACTCAAAAACATTCATAATTCATGATCAACATTCATAATTCTAGACTATACCCCATAGCAGCCACAGTGAGCTGGCATGTTTCTACTACATTTGTGTAGTTAGATACAATAATAATTAAAATTTTTGAATTTAATTGGCAATAAATAAGAAAATAAAAAACACATGTATATGTGTGTGTATATATTTTGTGGTTTTCTAAATTTTTACCTCCAGGCCATCTAAAAAACTCCTAAAAAAATCATTGAATTGCTGAGATGCACTGACTGATATTGAGGTGAGTTGTTGAGGATATGCTGAGGTTTTTCATGTTAGCCTCTGTGAGCTGTTAGGCTCTGTTAGCTGCTGTTAACTGGTGTTAGTGATGTTGGACTCAGACACTTAGCGAAAATAAACTCCCATATAGTGTGAGAATGAAATCAAACTGTTTATCAGAGTGTGATTTTTAGAGCACTGAGCCTAACATTAGCTATTAAGTACCTGTTGTGTTTTACTGGCTTGTTGTCAGCTGTCTGAAGATGGGAGGGTTGCGTGTCTAATCTGCTAATGATAATTAATTGCGACAATAACTGAAATAAATAAACATGTTTAAATCCCTGTCTTTAGTTCAGGAGATGAGGCTTGAGGTGAGGAGGAAGAAGATGGCTTGTTATTTAGATGCTGTTGGATTGTCTCTGTTATTTACATTTAGGCTTCTTTGGTGAAGGGGACTCCTCAGATGAGGTATGATCTTTCATATCTTGAGTCTGAAGAAGTGCAGACATGAATTAAAATGTGCCCCCACGGCACATAAACGCCTGCTCCTTTGCCTTTAGTGTACTACATATGTGACCAGTCTCTAGCTACATGCATAAAATGCAATTACGCAGAAGGCAATGTCCAGTGAGGCAACATGGCAGCGTCCACAAACAGGCGCATGCTTCTATGTATTTTTAATGAATTAATTGTATGTTTATGTGATGTATCACTTTATTGAAAGATGAAATATGTACTAAACAATGTATATTTATGATTACAATATTCTTTTTTATATTAAAGAAACTCAAAAAATGACTTGTTATACCTTTAGTTTATCTGTTTTTTTTTTGTTTACTCCTTGTTTCGTGTTATTATAAGCTTGTCGGTCATCTTTGGAACACTTCGAACTGCATTAACCGATATGAAAGCTGCTATATAAATAAAAGTAAAGTGATTGAGTCGTTTACTGACTAACAAAATTGATTGCTTTAAACAGAAAATGACATACCTGAGTTGTTTTCAGTATACTTAACTTGTCACTCTGGTTGATGCTATGATTCAAAGTTTAGTCTCTTTGGTTTTCAGTCATGCATTACTGCAAATGAAAAGAAAATCTGACGTCATGTTAAGACTGAGAAGCTATGTGAGGTTCTGGTACATTCTCCCAGTTTCAGGAAGCATTCTCTCCCAATGTAAAAACACATACATGTTTCTGAGAAACAGAAACTTCATCAACTGTAGGAGGTACTGTCATTTTGCTTAAATAAGCTCTGTGATAAACTGTTTGAAACTAATGCCTGCTTCTGAACATGTATGCAGATGAAACTGTACTGATACTCCGATGAAGTCATTTTCATAACAATTATCATTTGTTCATGCATTTATCTATGACTTAAGCCCGTGTAAAAAGCGGTTTGATAACCTTACTGAAACCACATATGTTCAGTAATTATGACGAAAATTAAGATGACACATTATATGACGTTATTTCTTTCATAACTAAAATATTTTCCATATTTGTCTTTTTGTAAGGTGTTAGGTGGGTTTTGGTGTTAGATTAACTGGTAACTCTAAATTGCCTATAGGTGTGAATGAGAGTGCAAATGATTACATGTCTCTTTGTGTTAGCCCTGTGGCAGACTGGCAGACTGTCTAGGGTGTTTCCTGTCTCTTGCCCCATGGCAGCTGGAAGACGTTCCAGCCTCCCTGACCCTGAATTGGATAAGTGGAAAAAAATGGATGGATAGATGGACAATGCTTTTTTTTTGTTTCAATGGGAAATTTTCAAGTTTTTAATATGTAAGCACTGACATATTACATGTCACAAACTGATTAAAATCTGTGAGTAATCTTGTGTTGGCTTGACAGCTAGTGTGGGAGTCCAGTGTGACCAGAAATGTCAGGAAAACGTTTGTCCAGTGAATAGACGAAGAGGTCTGAAATGAATAAATTCCCATCACATCAACCTCATACTTTTAATTTTAGCTTATATTTAGCTCTGGCCTGGAGGTGTATTTGCAGTGGGAGGCAGAGTCCAGTATACCACTGAGGCCATTCAACTTTGTCCAGTAAGATGTTGTATTGATATACACTGGTAATAGATATTCAGCTCTACAGTGATTTATGAAGACAGTTAAACAAGCTATTTTTTACTGGTTTCCATTAAAAAGGAAGAAAACTATGGAAAGAACTCTCTAACTGGCAGCAAGTGCACTCACACGCACACAGACATGCAGACTCTTGTATCTAAAGGATAAGCACATAATTCTTTGTGAATAGATGTTACATAATGAAAAGATGTTCCTGTAGCTTGTCCTAACTTGTCTGACTAGTTACTGTCCCGTGCACATATTCTTAATGTGTGTGTTTGTGCACGTGAGCGATGGATGCATCAGGCAGGTTATAAAGTTTCGTAGGAGGACAACCATGACATCTGCTGTATGAAAATAATCAACCCCTTCCACTGCTTCTCATTACCCCTCTTTCCTCCCCCTGTCTTCCGATGAGATAAAACATTATCCTATTATACGATGAAGGCCTCTATCATGCCTGAATCCCCCTGCTGCTGCCAAAATATCCCCAAACACCTACACACAGTCACTGAACACATGGCTTAGGCACACACACACACACACACACACACACACAGAATCACACATCCCCTACCTCTCAACCCCCTCCTTCTCTCTTCTTTCTTCTTTGGCAGCTGTGCGTCATTTAAACTATTTTCTATGAAAACTGGTATTCATAACTGCTGGTCATGATTCCACCCTTGAGCACTACAAACATTATAATGGTAACAGTTAATCTGTATGGTCCTGACCCTGTCCTGTTGTTTAGCTGTGACCTGAGTGGGAGAAAAGAGGCTCCCTTAGCTCGGAGACATACAGCTGGGAGCCATTGTTTCCATGAGAAAAGAGTTGAAATCTATCTATCTATCTATCTATCTATCTATCTATCTATCTATCTATCTATCTATCTATCTATCTATCTATCCCTCACTTATGTTAAAACCTAATTCACGACGTGAGTAGTGACTCATGAAGAAGCAGCCACAAGGAAATATGGCAGATAAGTGTTAGATCCCCTCTCACACACTCCTCCACCCTTCTGGAAAAAGAATACATGCAGCTTGCAGAGAGTTTCTCCACACCTTTGTGCAAAGAAGAACACAATATTATGAAGTACTCCTAATTAGCATCATCCCCGCCTGTGTCAAAAGTCCACCAGCAGCCTTATCTAGCCAGGCTCCTTGAAACCCAAAGGCCGTGTGTGCAAAATCATTTTTCATGTCAGAATAAGAGCCTGACATTTACCAAACAGTTCTCTTCCAGGCACATGTAAGAGTGTTGCAATAGGGCAGCAGCTGGAGTGTAAAAAGAGTGTGGTTATTCACTGTGTATCACCCAGAATCAGCTTCTTTCTTTGACAAATAACTATATAACTAACCAACCAAAAGAAAACCAAAAAGCTTTGTGATGACAGTGCCTTTACATGAAGTTACTCTATCCAAAAATAGCTGCACTACGATCCATCGACAGGCGATGCCTCATGACATGAAGGTGACCTCACAAGGCAAGATATGAATTGAAAACCATAAATATAATCATTAGAGCACTGATTACAACATAATGACATACATTAAAGGTGTGGGTGAGTGTGTGCAGGGTTAAGAGCTTGATTAAAAGAGGGTTGAGAATGTCATAACTTTGCACACATAGGGTGGGTGGAGACTCCAGACATTGTGGAGACAGAGGTTATCTACTTGGTAGAGCGTTTTCTTGTGAAACTCTATTGTGTGCCTGCTTTTATATTTTAGTTGTGTAATGTTTAACAACATCTCTGAAAACCATAGGTCTGTTTACACTGTAGTGTAGGAAGAGGTGTACTTATAGGTGATATTTATGCAAGGATACAAGTGACTACAAAACACATTTAAAACATTGAAGTGTTGTGTTTTTCCTCTTTATATTTTATCTGAGTTTTTGAGGTTTATTTTAGTTATAGTTTTCTTCTGTCTTTGGACTGGTTAAACAGATGAGCTTTATTGAGGCCACGAGCTGAAACATGCTGGTCTCATAAGACAGTAAAAGTGTTCTTTACAAGTGTTGCTGGAATTTTGATTCTGGATACTGAGCCTAGTTTCATTTCTAATACCTTGGTAGTTGGAAAATACCAACCTTTATATCAATATATCATTTATTTCTTAATGAACATTAGTAGAACTTTTCAGAATCAGAATCAGAGAAACTTTATCAATACCAGAGGGAAATTGAGTATTAGTATTGTATTAGTAATGTGTGATACTGCAAATTTTGGTATTGATCTGATACCAAGTATATACAGGGCCAGTATTACTGATATCAGTACTTACTTATACTAACCTATAAAGACAGCTTATATGCAGGAGAACAGCATATGATATGAGATCAATCATTATCAATTTGCCAAATCTAAACACATTTAAATGACCACTAAATCACAGTGATTTTTACTTTCTATAATGATAACACACAGTTAACACAATAAAATACACATTTCAGGTTTTCATGTATTTTGAAAATGTGGGTTTTTTGTAGACTTGGAATGTAAATGCACCTGCCTCTAAAGCCCTTAAATAAAATAGATTCAGGCATTTTCCATAGTGCATATTTATACATACTAAACTTAGAGGATAGAAACAATCATTAATCGATTCTGTTACGCTAGTATGAGTCCGATACTGATACCAGTGTTGCTATTGATACTATCGATATTTTAATTGATCCGCCTACCTTCCATTTGTATACATGCTAAATACAAAAAGCACGTGTTTATACGTAACCTGTGCTTTACAAATCAAAGTAAATATTCTTTTGGGATTTTTTTTCCAGAAATAACTGCCAATAATTCATATTTACATTATAAACAGTTTGCTGCAGAAACATTTAAAATGGCACCTATACCCTAATTACATGCACTCAAGTGCTGCTAAGGACCATCTTGAGATGCTTCTCTGTGCACATCTACATTTTGAAGGCAAACATTATGCATATTTAGACCACATCATTTATCTTAAAGCTTTAGTGACAAGTTGCTTTGCAGATTCTTATCATTAATATGAAATAATATTAAGATTAAGCCACTGAAGGGTCATGAGAGAGGTACAAAAGTCAGTGTGGTTGTGGTTTGGAGCTGCATTTCAGCCAGTGGTGCTGGGATCTTGTCAAAATTGATGGAATCATGAACACAGAAAAATACTGTCGCATTTTAATTCATGATGCAATACCATGTGGAAAGCATCTGCTGGCAGTTGCTTCATTTTTCGGCACGTCAGTGATCCCAAACACACCAGTGCAGTAGGAGCATATATGGGCAGAAAAGCATGCAATGAAACACTATGAGTCATGGATTGGTCTCCCCAGAGCCTGGACCACCACATTATTGAAGCAGCGTGAGAGCATCTTGACAGAGAGTGGAACAAAAGGCAGCCAGCATCCAAAAAAGAGCTTTGATTGTCCCTTTAAGAACTATTCCTGAAGACTTCCTAAAGAAATCACAAGAAAGCTTGTCTAAGAGATTTCAGGCTGTATTGAAGAACAAAGGTGGTCATACCAAGTTTTAACTTTCAAGTTAGAATTCTAAAAACTAAGTTTTGGCCTCATATGCTGTTTGTTCATATATGCTTGCAGATGTTTCAGTAAATCCCTTCACCTGTTTCCAATTTTCCTTGCAAAATAAAAAATTGAAATGAAGGCTGTGTCAAGACTTTTACACAGTAATGTAGATACTCTGGGATATTTTATACACAGGAATAATCAGAGTAATTTTGAGAATGCAAACAATAACATGGACAAGAAAACTGAAAATAACAGTAGTGCTACATGGAGCAAGTAAAGTTAGGACAGTAAAATCTACAAGATTAGCTCCAAAGTCAAGGAGCTTTGAAAAAGAAAAAAAAAAAAAGTACAAACAAACAATGGCAAACAAATATATCTTCAAATTTAATGTCAGCACTGACTCTAGTCTTAGATTTGAGTAATTTAGAACAAACTAACACATGATAAACAGATACAGTTCCAAATGTCTGATTCTGAATAGTGAGAATGTGTAGTGGTGTAATTTTGGTGTAATTGACTCAGCACTTTAATTTATATCCAGTTCTTCTACACTATGGTTTTGGTACTTTTACTGTAATAAAAGACTTCCACTGCTATTCATTGCCATTGTTAATAAGAGACATTATTACTGCTTGTTTTCTGGAAAAGAAATATAGACTTCAAGCAAACTCTAAATTCTGCTAACAATAAGGAGATAAAGATTTAGCAGGTACTGCTGCTATTTTTCCCCATTGTATGACCCTTTATCTGTTTGCATCTTCACAGCTCAGGCCTCTCCTGTGTTTGTCCACCCCTGGGAGCTGTTTGTGGTTGTGTGAACCCCAGAGACAAGCTGCTGCTCAGCGCTCAACTCAATTGATCTCCCTATTGTGTAACTGCTTCCCCACAGGCTTCTCGGTCTGTATAAATTATTATGATTCATTCCTTCAGGCATGGGAGAAAGTCATGCCTGATTCATTCTCCACCAAACTGTATGTTATTTCCCCTTTCTCTCGCTCTGTTTTCCCCTCAAACACACTCATACTTCAGCACACAGTAAGGGGTAGAAATAATATTTTTCTCGAAAACTTCTTGATCTCAGCAGATGAGAAAACATGACACTATTTTTGCCAAACTGTTTCTTCCTGAAGGTTAAGTTACCTCCAGCTTCAGGAGGTCAGCCAGACAGTCTGTTATTGAGCATGTCATCAATAAGGCGCAAAAATAATTCAATTATATAGTCTCACTTTGGTTCTCAGTCCAGTTATAATGCATTTATCTTCAGTGCTGATCAATGGGCTGATGGTGAGAGTCGCTATGGAAATTGAGATCTGCTGCCCTCTACTGGAGTTGTCTCACATTACACCGTGATTTATATATTTTATTGTTAACAGCGCAGTTCTTATGTAGGGTATTCAGCTTTGCATTTGAACCTTCAAAGCAGCTTTGCCTCTAGTAGAGACTTTCCTAACGCATATAATTTTTTGTGTAAAGATTAATATATATTTACAGGGACCATTATTTTCTGGCAACTTTAAAAAGTTTGAAAAGGTAAAATTCATAAAAATCTGGGTCACTCTATGTTTATATCTTGTAAAAAGGAAAAAAAAAGCTTTTATAATAACATTTATTAGTATTTAAACCAAAGAGTATATTAAATTAATGCTATTTGTCAGGCATGTCCCATTTTCTTCTCCTTAATTCCAGCAACACTGAGGTTATTGTATTTGGTCCTAAAAATGTTATACATGTGATCTAACCAGATACTTACTCTGGATGGCATTGCCTTGGCCTCCAGTGACACTGTGAGAAAACATTTTTGACAAGGATGTATCCTTCGATGTGCACATTAAGTAAATATGGTAATAAATTGGTATTTACATAGTGCTTTTCTATTCAGTTGAGTACATTTGCACTCACACTCAAACTCAGATACTGATATTGTAGGCAACTGAGGGTTCAGTACTTTTCCCAAGCATACTCTAGCATCCCAAAAGTCAAGGATCAATCCCCCAGCCTTCAGACTGGTACACCTGCTCTACCACCTGAGTCACAGCTAGTCCAACTATGTATTATGTTGATGCTGGAATATTGTAATTCTTTATTATCAGGCTATCCTCAGGACTCCCTGAAAAGCTTTCAATTGATCCAAAAAGGCTGCAATTAGAGTACCAACAGTGATTAGAAAGACAGATCATATTTCTCTCATGCAAGCTTCTCTTCACTGGGTCCCAAAAATCTTGAATAATCAGCCCCCCTTGAGCTTATAGTTAGGGATGAATCAGGTGACCCTGAACCCTGTGTTAGTTATGCTACTATACACTCAGGGTGCTTGGGGACAACCCATGATACACTGAGCACTTCTTCTCCACTCTCCACATGTCTTTTCTCTCCTGTAGTGAATGTTTGGTCCCCTTCTCATTCCTCTCATCCCCCAACTACTTTTAGGCTCTTTAACCTTGCAATTCCAAAGCACTTTGAGGCATCTGTTGTTGTGAATTGGTGCTACATGCATAAAACTGAATATAAAATTTAACTGAATTTAGTTTCTTTTTGATTGATTTGTGTTGTTTATTATGTCACTGTTTATTTGCTGGTATTGTGGAACTGCAGTGCACACAAACCTTTAAGTATTACAGAAACTCTTTCAGACATCAACCCGTTGCTTTTGTATTCTTCATGTCATGTTCTGCACAAACAAAGTTATTTTTATTGACATCACCACATTTGGGTTTTTTTTTTCCTCTTCTCATTATTGGTATGGCCAAACCCTTAAAAGTACCTCAGATTGATGTAGGGATGAAAGTCTTGCATTTAAATCTGTTGCAGGGCCAGTTTTTCCACACACTCTTCTCTTCCAGTTTCTTCATTTTTGCCTTGTCAGTCCAATCAGCACTTAATATGTGAAATGTTGCTGTGGGGGCTTTACCACTCTGCAAACCTCCTCTGAGTACTTTATGGAAGAATTTGTGGAAGGTTTTGCCACCTTATCTGCAGAGAAAAGCAGGAATGGGAAATGAGTCTGAGTCTGCTCAAATGTTTTTGAAAGCCTGAGGGCTGAAGGTGAATTTATTGAGTTTCAAATTACTTTACAAAATCATTATTTTTGTAGGGAAACCAGGAATATTTCATTTTTTACACGACTGAGTAAAACCGGACGGGATTATCATGGTCTCTCTTTAAGTAATCTTATCTCTTTACCACGGCTCTTCTTTCAAAATCGTATTAAATTGTCATGGCATTTAATTTCAATAACTAAATACTACTAAATTACAGCGGATATGAAACCATTTGTGTGACATATGAGGCCCATCAGTTTTTCCCATGTTGTATGTAATTATGTAAAACAGTTCACATGACATACCTTCCATAAAAACAAGTCTCGTTACAGGACATGTTTGCCAAACCAGAAACATTTATTACATATTTTGTGTGGAGCTTTCAGCCTTGCCCTTCTTGAATTAAAAACTTTGGAATAGTGGATATGTTTATCACGAGTGATGCCTACTGCTGGTAGCATAGATCTCCTACCATCATTGTGGGATAATTGGATTCAAACAGTGGCACTCTAAAGGAAGCATAATAGTATAATAAAACCAGCTTTTTGACAGTAGGGGAATAAAATCATTTGCTCAATTACAAAACCAATTTGCACTTTCCCCAAATTACTTTTTTTTGTTACCTACAACTAAGGCACTATATCCTGGGCCTGAAGAAAGCAGGGGGTATTGAACAATATTTTATTACTGCAACTGGAAAATATCTGCTAACTAAGAACCATATCCTCACACATATAAAGGATGCTAGTAAATAAGATGGCAGAAAACACCCTCAACATAAAAAATAGTGGGGACTTAAATTAAATTTGCACTCTGAGGACACATGCATGAATAATCACAAAGGTATTAGTAGTAATCTATGGAAAGAATTTGATTGAAAGATTAAAATGTTTTTTTTAGTCTGAACATTTTGTAAAGATTCTCCATCACCCTTGTTTTGGAGAAGCTGTCGATTCATAGTTGATCTTTTTGCACGTCTTGTGGAACAGTGCTCCAGAGGTATTGGCAGGATATAAAAGAAGAGACTGAAGAAATGCTGAATGTTATTCCTGTGGATCCTATAGTGTTTGTACTTGGAGTTCTTCCTCAGCAAAATAGCAGGGGTCTGTACTCTGTATAATAAAACTGATTGCCAAGAAAATCATAACCGTTAGCTGGAGGAACACTAATCCAGTCGACACAAAAACTGAAACAAATAGACATAATGGGGTACATGACAAATGGGTATGGATACATTTCTCTTAAGACAGACTTCAGTCATAATGCACTTGAATGTATAATTCCTTTAATGTAACTAGATGCTCAAATATAGTCAGCTAATATATATTCAGTGTCTACTGTTCTGTACAAGATTTAAATAAAGCAAAAAACAAAAATGAAGATATTGTGTGTGGATTACATGGTGGTATTTATATTTATGTGGATAAGATGTGACAGAACAATAAACAGGTGAAATGCTGCTAAGTGTTGCACATAATTTGTTTTGTTCTTTTGGGCACTTGAAGCTTTGGCAGCTTTTCAAACTGAAAGAAAGATACTCACGGGGAGGCTGACAGTGTGTATAAGAACGAGTCCTTGGCAGGAACAGTAAGAGCTGTCATAAGGTGACAAAGGAGCAACGCATGGAAGAGTTGGTCCTTTACAGTTCCTTTACAGGAGATCAAACCAAGTGAGAAATGGCATGAATATGCATCCCATCAAAACCAAAAACAAAGTGGAGCAAGCTGGCTGTGTAGCTTGCAGTTCTTATCAATCACTTTGGTGCAGTTCTCACATTGCAAAAGTCATGCTCACTACTCTTTGTGCAGTTCTCATGTTAGCCTTTTCTCAATGGTTTTTTGTGCACGCTGCTGTGGTTTCTACTTCACCAATAAAGATATTTATTATTGTGTTGACACACTTCTCATCTGAATCTCACAACTCATCAAAACAGGTCTTATGTTCTCCTGAATGCTGTCCAGCATTGCATTAGCGTTTTAAAAAAAAACTACTAAAAAAACCATTTTTCAAATATGTATGAAAGTGTAAGATCAGTAACACACTGTCAGTAGCAGCTATGAAACTGTAGCAGCTAAGATATGTGTGTGTGTCTGAATATATATATCTTACAAATTAGAAATAGATATTAGAACTGAAACTCTGCTAAACTGAAAAATACTGTGGAAAAATTAGATACCCAGGCTCTGACGCACATTTGACACAAAATCTCTGCATTCCTTGTGATTCACAATTACCTGAAGAATAATAAGCTTCTCCAACTCTTTGATGTGGCACTTATGAGTGGTGTTTTAATGAAAACACATTTACACGACAACGTTGTACAGCTCATCACCACACACATTTTAGAAAGTTATTTGGTCCAGCATACACCGGTTATTACATTTTTTTTTTTCCACACAACCAACTTTAACATTACATGCACATACACACATCCTTCTGGCACTTCTGTGAAGCTAGATAACACTTAGCCCACAGTAATCGCTTATGCCACATCCTGCAGCCACCATTTCAAACCAGAATCATGGGAAGCGGAACATTTTTACCACATTTTGGTGCTTGGTAATATTGTTATTTCTGACATTTTATCTGGAAATAATAGTGGTACAACTCTTGCAAAAAAAGCTCCCGATAAGAGCAATAAATCTACAGTGGTTTGAAAGCACCTGATAAGGGTATAGAAGTACTGTATATATGCTATTTGTGTGAGTGAATATATTGTACAGCAGTTAGTTATGAAGCCCTGAGGTCAGTCACTTTAAATCTTCATCACGTCCAAAGCTATCGCTCATTGAAAGCTCATTGAAATGCTTCAGTATTACATCCGTCTCACAGATAATGACAGACATCTGTGAGACACTGTATGGAGATGATAAACCGGCACATACAGCACAAACACACATGAAATGAGCCTGTCTAATTTCATATTATCTTTTTGTAATAATTAACATGCAGTTAAGGTTTGGGCATTTTTTCTTGCTGACCAAATGAAAGGCAAATATTTCTGACCGAATGGCTCCACAGTATTCCCTTCTTTATCATTTACATCTCGTTTTCTCACGTCTACATATCTGACGAAGGTGAATGATCATTAATGGAAGATATCAAAGTTAAGTCAACAGTAAAAAGACACAAAACACCCACATGTTTATAGTAAGACCCACTGTATTCTGGTTTAAGTTTTTTTAAGGCATTATATGCCAATCAGATATTAAGATTTCTGGCTTTTTCTCCAAAATAACAATCTATTGACAATGACTGGGATGGTTTTTTATTATTTATTAACAGATAAAATTAACGCCCTGCAATAGACTGGTAACTTGTCCAGGATATACCTCACTTTTTACCCTATGACATCTGAGACAGACTCCACCCTGCAACCCTGAACTGGATAAGTCGAAGAAAATGATGGATAGATGCATAAAGTTAACCAATATATTAGAAAAAGTCTATTGTCTATCTATTAATGGTTTTGAAATATGTTTAAAAACTCACACTAACATATGCAGTGTTGATACACAGTGGCACCAGTCTGGTGACACAGGGACCCATAACAATCACTTAGATAGTTACTGCAGGGGGATAATGATAGAGAGCGGGACTTTTTCAGCATTAACACCTCTGCAGTAACTGATTATTTAAATAGCAGCAGGCTGACATAATTAAGAGCTCCCGTCAAACCTCAAATGATTCAATTTAATTGTTTTAAAAATGTGCATAAAAAGAGGGGTATGGAAATGGAGATTTTTAATTCATCTGCATAGAAGTTAATTCTTCATTCCCTAAATGTGGAGAGTTAAAATTAAAAATTCTGCCCTTACCCTTGCATAATAGAAACAAGTCTATGAACCACAAGTGCTCATCAGTAGCATTGTAATAGTAGCAAGAGTTACTTTGCATTTCCTGTGTAAATGATGCAAAGTGCATAATTTGTGTTATTAAAAAGCAATCCATCTAATGATACAGTTTTCTGTTTCAGGCTGGAGAGTGTAAATTCTGAGTTGCCAATAAATGCAGCATAGTGGCAGACTGCTTCTACAATGTCCACGTCTGTATTTGATGTCGATATTATGATACACTTCAAGTGAATGACAAACTACATGACAAATTTGTGGATATCGAATATTGTCATAAAAAGGAGGAGTTGACAAAAACCTGACACGACAGAAGTGCCTGCTAAGATTCAGAGTGTTTCTTCGGGGTGAACAATGCTACAACAGTCAGTGGGTTTCACACACACACACACACACGCAAGAGTAACGGCGACAACAATGCTTTGGATTAGTGAAAAAGATTAATAAGAAATCACAATCTTGAGTGTCAGTAAGAGAGTGATTATGGACATACACTCACAGTAATTTGTAAACAAAATATACACAGATGTACAGTACTGCACTTTCTCTAAATCTACAGTGGAAGTAGAATTCTCTGTTTTGGTTACAGTCATTAAATTTCATTCATATATCATTGGTGTATTTTCTTTTAATACAATCTATTTCATGTATCTACTAATATTTACAAAATTCATCTATGAGAGCAGAGAATCATTTATTTTTTCCATTTTAAATCAAAACTAAAAGTATTATTTAATATGTGTGTTGCTAACTTTACAGCTCTCCTCAAAGTGAAAGACTGTGACTTCACTCAGCAACTCTGCTTTACCAGCATAAAGACTGTCATCATACCAGTATATGAATACACACTTTGAACCATGCTGATGGGGCAAGCACGCACTGACACCTTTCACTTACAGTCTTCATAACATGTTCCAGCACAACAATAAAGTCTTGACCTTGTCCTTGTTAAAGCTACAGACAGCAGTGTTATAGCCTGGGGGGTGTTTTTGGCTCATTTACTGAATGACAGTTGAACAATTGAAACAACATGAAACTCTTTACCAGTTTTGGTTATTTGTGCACAACAGAATGATTCTTTGTTTGCAAATGAATCCGTATAACGGCATCAAAGCGAAGCTTGAACTTTACCTATTAGTCTTTTGTAATGGCATGTCTTTACACCAATTAGAGTTATTAGAATAGCTCTGGTAAGTACTTTTGTACAAATCAAACGGCATCTGCACTGTCACTTTGTATTGAATGTAGACTGCATTTCCCAAAGTTTTCAGGGGCTTTAAGAGTTTCTTTCTGTCACGTGTAAACTCTGTAGCGTGGGATGCTGTGAACTGGTGGCGTACTGCAAATCATTTAGCACATTTAGCCTGATGACTAATCACTATTGTCTTTTAACAGTTATTAAGTGTAATTGTTTCTGTGTTCGAGACAGGTCATCTTTCTTTATATGTAGTTTTACGCTCCAAAGTAAGCAGCTTCATGGCGTTTGGGTTAACACATTAGTCTCAGATCAACCAATGGGATACATGGTCAGGTTAGCATAAAGGTGTAATTCAGGAATAAGAGTGCCATAAAACACATTTATAGAGCTACAGCGTTATAACAGGTTGTTAGAAAACAGATAAACGCTTCACAGGGCAAAACCTGCAGAGGGAGATGTTTTTGTTCTGTATAGTGCATTTATATGTACATTTTCAGTCTTGTTAGTTTACTTTATCATCGTGTGAGCATTTCAGGATTTCTCATTCTCAAAATTGCTTTTTTTGCTCAACAAAGTAAAACGTAAAACTTTTTCTCTTTTCTCAGTATGCAGTTATGAGAGTAATGAGAGAGCAGTCATTCAGATTTAGTGAAAACATGTTGGGAAAAACCTTTTTGAAATGACAAAGATTAGGAACACACTCCTAGGCAGTCATTCTGATGAAAAATTAGTTTTCAGCAGCTTGGTTTACCGTGGTGTGATTTGGGAGGGCAGAGAGTTAGTCACTGACAGAATAAAGTTTTGGGATGTGCATTTTTCAAAAATGTGCTGGAAAAATAATGTTTGATGAACTGTGCCAAAACAACTGAGAAAAAGAATATAAAATACATTCAAACTTTTTATCTACCCTAACATTTGTTAAAACATTTGTTTTGTTAAGACGTTTTATAAGCCACCAGTGATTTAGTTTTTACTTTCTGGACCTAACTGCTGCCAAGGAATATTATCCAAACCCCTGTCCACTGGCCAAGATTATACTCATTGCCTAGCAACACTGGCTTACTGAACATTTAATCAAGGAGATTTTGAACATGTTCTTCCTTGCAAAGCTAAAGTACACTAAAGTGTAATGAATCAGACAATTATGACGAGTTTCCTGGCAATAAAAGTGTTCTTGGTGTAAAAGCAGGACGCAGATGTGACAGCATTTGTTGTTAGAGTTGTTGTTAAAGACCCCGAATGCCTGTTTTCTATTCTATTAATTGCTTCCTTTGTATAGGCCTTTCAAGCCTACAGAAAAAAGTCATATATATATATATATATATATATATATATATATATATTAGGATTGGGCAATATTTGGTAACAGTTGTGGGGCTGTTAATTTTTGTAGTCAAATAAAATCAACACCGACATTGTTCTGATGTTGCAGTTAACCTGAGTTCAAGAAGCAAACTCTTTGAAAAACAAAACAAAACCTAGGAATAGATTTTCCTAGCTTTAACTTTATTGCCATTTCTTTCATGTTAATTATTACAATTTAAAAACAAAAACAAAAACAAAAAACAAAAAACTGGAAGCAGGAACTTTTTTAAAGACTTTTTTTGGTCTTTTCTGGGAGGCTGTGAAGCTGTGGCACACTGCTGGGTGTGGCTTTATAGCAACTGACAGTCTTTCTCTCATAGGTACAATATGCAGCAACACAACACATCTGGGTCACAAAAGCCATACATTTACATCCTCTGGCTCAATGTTGCACACACAAACGGCAGTTTCCACTTACTAAATACACACATACAAATTTTCAAAACTCACCTGGAGCAGAAATCATTTTCACACCGAACAAGTAAACATTACAATCGAGATTCTTAACGCATGCAGCGTGTGAACACACCTTATTCCTGGTTTACTAAGACTTTGTTACAGGTGTTTTTGCAGAGTGTAAATATTGAGCTACATGTAGCCTTTCAGCCTGACGGTTATGGTGTTTGAACACTTTGTTAAGAAGTTTCATTCAGGCTTTTATAAATAATTAACTCATTAAAACTTGAAGCTGACATCATTTAGGAGTGAAATCTTCTTGCTTTTCCTGTTCCATCATTCAGCTCTGCTTGTGAAAAAGCTCCTGTTGACAAATCCTTAGTAAATCTGTGGGGTTAATGATTGCAGTTGAGTCTTATGGCTCACGATTATTGTGTAGTATGCAGTTGTGTGTTAATGAATATTTACAGAGCCACAAAAACCACTATAGGAAGAGAGAAATAGGCTTGGCACTGCTTCAGTATTATCACATAGACACAGACTGCAAAGTCTGTAAGGTTGAGTGTGAATGTATGTGTGGGGGGATTGTGTTAAGTGTTTTTGTTGTGAGCTCCTTCTGTCTTTGTCAACCTCCTCCTTCTCTTCCTCACTGCATGGGGGAGCAGTCGTCTAGATCAAGGAGATCTCTGACCAGTCTCTCTCCAAACTGCGCTCGACTGTAGCGTTTGACTGTGTAGGCGTCAGACATCTTGTAGAGGATGTATGCGTTGTTGATAGCAATACTGATGCTCAGCCAGAACACCTGCTGCCATGTCTTGTTGGGCTTGTGGAAGATGAAGTACCTGTGTGAGAAATTAGCCGATTACTGCTGAATCTCTTTACAAAACGTAAATAATATGGTTTCGTTCGACTAGCTATAGTTATTGTCCAAAAACATATGGGCCCAACACTTGTTGTAATTTTGTCTATGGGCTTTTAAATCAAACAATCAAGATGTGATCGAAGTGCAGACCTTAATTCAAGGAATATATATATATATATATATATATATATATATATATTTTTAAAAGTGTTAACTGTTTTACAGGAGTTACAGTCATACATAGTCCTTTATTTTTCAGAAGCTTAAAATTAATTGGACTATTGACTGATATAGTTTTATGAACAGGTGAATCCTGCTCCCTGATTATTCTCTGAAAAGTTAAACAGATAAAATATTTGGAGTTGATCTCAAGTATTGCACGTTGTAGCTTTTCAATATGAGATCCAAAGCAATTTCAGTACAAACAAGGGCCAAATCAACAGTTTAGTACATTTTTAAACAGAAGAAATGACCTGGCTAGCCCAGTAACACCAAACGACACAAAAGACCACAGAAGAAAACTAAAAAAGGACACGATGATAGAATTGTTTCCATAGTTTAAAACAAACAAACAAATAAACAACTTTGCAACATCTAACCAAGTCAAGAATACTCTTGACAAGGTGGATATATCATTGTAAAAGTCTACAATCAACAGATAACTTAATGAATGAAAATACAGTGTTCTCAGCAAGGTGCAAACCACTGGTTACAATCAAGAACAAAAAGGCCAAATAAGACTATGCCAGAAAACATCTAAACGAGCTTGCAAAGCTCCGAAAAAAAATATTTGGACACATTAAACCAAGAGAAACGTATTGAGCAAGCGAGAACAGCTCATGATCCAAGTGCTTCACAGTGAAAAGGAATAATGGCCCAGAGCATACTGCAAGCGCAACCCAAGAGTTTATCAAGGCAGAGAAGAGGGATATTCTTCAATGGCCAAGTCAGTTACCTGATCTCAGTGAAATAGAGCATGCTTTTTACTTATTAAATTCAAAAGTGAAGGTAGAAAGACCTGAAGGCGGCTGCAGTAAAGGCCTGGCAGGGGCTCTCATGGGAAGAAACACAGTAGCATGTAGACTTCAGGCAGTCATTGACTGCAAAGGATTTTTATCCAAATAATAAAAACAATCATCACATTTAAAATCATTTCAGTCTGTTCAATTACTTACTTTTTTTTTTTTTTTTTTTAATTTGTGAGCCT
>VVHJ01018266.1:0-22083 GCA_015107715.1 Tylochromis polylepis
TACTGAGAAGTGGTCTGTGGTCACCACCTGCAGAACCACTCCTTTATTGGGGATGTCTTGCTAATTGCCTATACTTTCCACCTGTTGTCTATTCCATTTGCACAACAACATGTGAAACTGATTGTCAATCAGTGTTGCTTCCTAAGTGGACAGTTTGATCTCACAGAAGTGTGACTGACTTGGAGTTACATTGTGTTGTTTAAGTGTTCCCTTTATTTTTTTGAGCGGTGTAGTTTTCCATGGATATTTAGCATTTTCAGTCCTTTCAAACATATTCTCTCTCTTCTTACTTTCTCCCCTCCCTGAGGCCAAACCAAGTTTATTCCTTCTAGCTATTACATCCAATTAAGGAAGAGTGAGAATTTCACCCCTCCTTCCTTTCTCTACACCAACAATACAGTGGAATGAGTCAGGAGGTTCTCCTCTCTTGTTTGATGTGAACAAATTATGCTTTAGCTACACACTTCAAAAGGAAATAAAGATTTAGTTTATATTTTCAGTACTTTGTCATTTGGTGAACACAATGAAAAATGAGACCTCTTGATGTGGATTGATTCCTTTTTAATTTCAGATATTCTCCTCCAGCTTCACAAATACTGCAGTAGTTTGATACTATAACAGAGTAATTAAATTAAATTAAACGGGCCACAAGTTGTAATCATGTAGCCAAACATGTTCATTGCTTCAAGCAAGGAAGCAATGAAAATACTGGATACTCAATGCCGTTTTTGATACCAAGGGTTGAAAAAAACCTGACAAAATTAAGATTTTTTTTCTATTTAATAAAGAGTAGAGCAAGACAATCAAGAACTGCAATGACACTAGTGTTCAGGGTGCTTAAATAGCATAAAAAAAACAGTAACAAAAGTGTAGGGCGCTAGTTTAGCTCAGTGGATTGAGCAGGCGCCCATAGCTGCTGGCCCAGGTTCAAGTCTGGCCCTTTGCTGCATGTCTTCCCCTCTCTCTTTCCTGTCATTCTTTACTATATCTATCAAATAACGCCAGGAAAAAACAAAACGGCCAAACAAATATTTTAAAAAAGAGTGTAAGGTGTATATATTTGACAACACTTTTTATTTTAGATTGTTTGAGGGAGAGTTGGTGAGGTAGGCTGCCTTGTTTCTGTAGACTAGTAGACTTTTCTCTGCTTTGTTCTGTGACTTTAAGCAAAACACAGCACTTTCTAGACATAAATAACTGTGTTATTCTGTTAAATTAACACTTTGTATTAACACTGCATTAGCTTGTAGCATTGAATTAACATTATGTTACACATGGGCAGGCCTGCTAACTGTTGCTGCCTCACTCCCACAGTAACGTGATTGTTAATATTAATCATAGCTGCTAGCTATTACCTTAATGATAACTTAACCGATGGCTAATGTGGTTATCAGATCACTGCTAATAGTTAAATGGCTAATGTTAATGTGTGCATTGGCTTCTTTAATATTTATGGCAGCTGTTCAATTTCTTGACATTCCTCTTAAAGTGCTGTTCAGTATTGTGAACGCCAGCTACTTCTGTTACTAGTGAGTGACAGAGCTGCGTGCCTGCGTATCTGCAGTAGTGCTATATATTGTAACAACTGGAGGAGATGAAGACAGCGATCCTGCTGTGTATGAGTATCTAAGCTGATACTTTAATTGCTAGTATTTGAAAACCCAAACATAAGCTTTTCTGTTTTCCCATAAACAGTATCAGGTGTGTTGGTAATATATATGCCAGTCATGCTGACTTACAGTGTTGTCCTTTTCCTTGTTTTTTTCCCCACTATTTACGAGACAAATCTCTGGATGAACATTCTTCTACCTTCAGAGGCCCTTCTGTTGAATATAAAACACCACTGCACACAGGGAAGGTGGTCCTGATGACCTTTAACTGCCTTTTTCTTGTTTTGATGAGGAAGTTTTTAGGAACTAAACAACTACTGTGATCCTGGGCGTTGTTTATCATACTGTCAGTGTCAAGTAGTGAATTTTATATATAACAGATGGCGGCTCTGGTAGGTGTTTGCCTTAAGTACATCCCAAAGCCCATGACTGCAGATTTCTGTGCCACAAATTATACAGCTGACGCGTTTGACAGTTTAGTGTATCATATGAGTGTACAGGCATTATACAACTGAACTAAAAAAAAAAGACATACAAATATCGCAGCAGATGGCCGCCCCTCCCTGAGCCTGGTTCTGCTGGAGGTTTCTTCCTGTTAAAAGGGAGTTTTTCCTTCCCACTGTCGCCAAAGTGCTTGCTCATAGGGGGTCATATGATTGTTGGGTTTTCTCTGTATCTATTATTGTACGATCTACTGTACAAATATTAAGCGCCTCGAGGCGACTATTGTTGTGATTTGGCGCTATATAAATAAAATTGAATTGAATTGAATTGAAAAATAAAATAAAATAAAACAAAAAACCTCACTGTGTCAGTTCAGCTGTTCTAGAGCTTTTATTATTTTTTTTGTGAAAGACAATAGCAGTTAACCTTTAGAGTTCCATCTCAGATAATTGAAGTAAACACAGGTTTGTGATACAAAGGGGTCGAAAATTACCATAAAATTTTAGGAAAGAGCTTCTGCTGCATAATGGGGTTGTGCACTCTACCACTCAGGGACCTCATTCGCTTTTGTTTATTGGTTGTACAACACCCCGGCAGAATATGCCCTGCATACATCAGGGTGAAAAATATTTGACTAATTTATGAGAAGAGATGCAAATCGTATCTACTTGAGAACGATGTATAAAAAATGGCCATAGCTACCATGTTACCCACCGGTTTGTGGGTGACATCATGGTGACAACATCATAGTCCCATTATAAAGCCTTGAGATGAGGTTTTTTTTGTTTTGTTTTGTTTTTTTCAATCACAATTCCAGAATAACTTCCCTTTCTGACCTTTAAAATCAGAAACATTTACAAAATGGATTTAATATTTTATTCTATATGACCAAAAATGAAATGAATCACTGAACCCAAAAGAATCACTACTCCTCCTGCCGTATTGTTCAAATGACTCTTCACCTGCATAAGCTCTAAACTTAGATAGGTACTCAGCTGAATTAACTACCATCTCACTGATGTTCTGGTTTATGAAAGGTTTACAGTATTTCTGTACAGTAGAAGAACCAGAATACCCAGAGCTTACCTGGTCATCTGTTCCTTTATCAGTTAGTTTTGTGATTACAAGTTTTATTGTTGTAAACACAAAGTTTCAAATGTTTTCAAATGGTATTAGGCGGGCATGGTAAACTTTACATTCACATACAAGTGGATATTTGGGTTGCACACTATAGGGGATATAATGATTATACTGTTTTATTATGCAATATGGATAATTGTATATAATGGTGTATTACAAAAAGCAATATTTTTGGATAGGTGTAAATAAATAATTATAGATAAGTGTTTAAAGATGCATATATTAATAAAACAAGGGACTGTGTATTAGATAGGTATATTTGTTTCCAGATGTATATTTATATATTGGGCTGTATAGCTAAAATCCTGATAATAAGCTAAATAGGGGTAGGAATTAATAAGTATTTGCTTCCGCCTGCTCCTCAAATAAAAAGTGATCAGTATTTTTCATTACGTGTATATGATGACTCTCCTTTATTTTATGGTCATTTGTTTTGTTTTTTAATGTTTATCAACATTTGTTACTTATAAGTTCGAAATAAAGATTTTATTCAAATTCACATTCTTTACAGGAGAGACTGTGTATAGTTGCTGGTTTTGGATTAAAATACACAAAAGCATGAACCTGTAGGAAATCTTCTTTGTTGGCTTTCCAAATCTGTATAAAAAGTGATTTCCCGACCATAAAGTGGACGCATCGGAGAAACATCACCACATATTGGCATTTAATATGCATCACAGAATAGCAAAGTCTTTGCTAAAGAATATCAATAAACAGAGTAGTGGTTGTTAGTCAGTTAACTATTGTTTTTTGAAGAGTGTCAGAAGTTAAAATGCAAATGAACAGTTTTGTTCTTGCACTGAAAGGCACCTGCTTGTTTTAGTTTTCTATCTCTTATCTGTCAATCAATCACATTTCATTTGTAAACAGTTTCAGTAACCAGCATGAGAGTTTTTATTTTATTGATAATTGCCTGTAAGGCTGTCAGCTTTTTTTTCCTGTTATTGTATTCTTGTGGTAGAATTCGATAAATCATACAGGCTAAGTTACCTTCAAGAACATATGTTATTTTGTTGACACTTTGTTTTGCACACTGACACTAAGGTTTTAAGAAACATATTGATTCCATGTCAAAAACACAGTATGAATCAAACCTTGGGTATGTCTGTGCTCTGTATTGACCACATTACAAAAACACTTCTCTGCAGACAGACTCATGCATGGGGTTTTCATTATCTTATGCTTGGAATAGCAATTTGATACTCTATTTGACTGAGCACCTCCGTCACATACAGTTATACAGTTTGTCATATTATTAGTTTCAGGAATTTTACTTTTTTTTTTTTATTGAATTTTTTTGAATCAGTCATACTCAAAAAAATGAGAATCTCTCTTATATTACAGCTCTGTTTTTGCACACATCAGTTTCTTAATTCTGCACACAATATGTACCTTGTGCGTTTTTGATATTGTGAATATGTTGCCATTTGGTTTGAATACTTGCTACAGGAAAAAAGAATCTGTTTCCTGCATCTCCTTATATTTAAGTCTCCTAAAGTTATGTCTTCAGAGAGACACATAAATGCAGCAGATATATGAATAAGTGGATATATGAATAACATAGCTAAGTGCCATTATCATACAGACGCACCAGCCACTTTGCAGGTACATCTTAATAGTACTGAGTTGGATCACCTTTTGCTTTCAGGACCACCTTAATTCTTTGTGGCACAGATTTAGAAAAGTGCTGGAAACATTCCTCAGAGATTTTTCTCCATATTGATACGATAGCATCATGTGGCTGTTACAGATTTGTCAACTGCACATCTGTATGTGAAGCTCCCATCCCAAAAGAGCTTTATTGGATTGCGTTCTGGAGACTGTGGAGGCCATTTGAGTACAGTGAACTCATTCTCATGTTCCAGAAACCAGTTTGAGATTATTTGAGCTTTGTGAATTGGCATGTTATCCTGCTGTAAGCAGCCATCGGAAGATTGGTACACTGTGGTAATAAAGGGAAGGACATTGTCAGCAATTGGCCCAAAGGTTGCCAAGAAAATATCCCCCAGGCCATTACACTACCATCACAGGCCTAAACGAGTGATACAAGACAGGATGAATCCATGCTTTAATGTTATTAATGTCAAATTCTGACCCCCATCATCTGAATGTCGCAGCAGAAATTGAGACTCGTCAGAGCAGTCTGTGCAAATTGTAGCCACAGTTTTCTCTTCTTAGCTGACAGGAGTAACATCCACTATGGTTTTCTGCTGCTGTAGCACATCTGTTTCAAAGTTCAGCATGTAGTGCGATCATGCACTTCTCCATACATTGGCTGTGGTTATTTGAATTACTGTTGCCTTCCAATAAGCTCAAAGACGTCTGGCCATTCTCCTCTGACTTCTGGCATTACCAAAGGCAATTTTGCCCAGAGAACTGCCGCTCACTGGGTATTTTCTCTTTTGGACCATTTTCTGTAAACCCTAGAGAAGGTTGTGCGTGAAATACTCCAACAACCATGTCACATTCAAAGCCACTTAAAAGTCAATTTCTTTCCCATTCTGCTCAGTTTGAACTTCAGCAGGTCATCTTTTATTTCGATGTCTAAAGAAAGCTAAAGTTGCGTATTCTTGTCACATTGGCGTTAAACATCATTGCGTTAATTATGGTCCCACTGTACTGGTCTAAGGCTACAAAGCCACATTTGCGATAGCGAGTTGTCCATTGCCCTTTCCACCATCACTCCACAATGCGCAATAATTGTTAATCCTCCTATAGTATTCATGAAACTTGCACAAAGATCACCTAACAGGTCTGTACCATTGTCCTAAAGGTCAAGGTCATACTTATCATTTTATGAGCACTTTTCAGTTTTGACAAGAATTACTACTTCTCCTTGGATCTTGATCAGATATAAGTGAAGCAAGATGAATTTATCTTGGATATGACTGTTTGAGTCTCTCTGACTCCTCAATAGATTCTTAGTTGTCATTATTTTCTTTTGCAATACAGTCAGCAAAACACAACTTTCTTTGTGTGCTTTGCACATCACAGCCACAATTCACATAACCTGTGAATTCTGATGGATCGTGAGCTGGATAAACTACTCTTTCACTCATATTCTGGTTTAATAAAAAATAATTTTAAATCACATATCCTGTATATCTGTTTACTAAAATAGTGTAAGTATTTCTGTAGTAAAATACTTTAGCGCTGTATCAGGAAACACAGCTGTACAGCTGAAGTATCTTGCCAGAAACTTTCCAATGAGATTTTTTTTTTCATATCTCCTGCCCCATTTTTCACAATATACCTACTCCTGTTTTATTATATAGAGGTTGTAAGTGTGCATAAAGCATCCCTAGAAGTCATATGAATTGTTGAGATGTAAGGGATAAGTGTCTGACATCTTTCTGATAGGAGGTGCCTTTCTTTTCCTTTCTAAACCAAAGAGCCACACATTAATGGTATACTTTACCCTGCACTCCTGCTCCGCTGACAAAAAAGTTAAATGAGGATGGATGGGTTATTTACTCACAGAGAGATGGTGCTTACCACTCCACTTGATATAAAGGGTTGTGCTACTGCATTCTTCCTTGTCATTAGTTGGAAAGCAACTAATGATAAGGAAGTGCCTCAACAATGCCTCCCTAATTATTGTTCGTATTGTGTCTGTGAGTCATTTCACAGTTAGCCTCCCACTCCATAGCTGGATGATTTAATGTTAATAAGCACTGTAGTGATGGAACAAACACTTTCAAGGGTGCTCTTATGTGGGAGATGGATGTGCAATGTGTGTGTGTGTGAGTGTGGAGCACAGGGAAAGGTGATATCTTTAGTGCAAATGTAGAACATGTATAAAGGCTGCCATATGTGCTGCAGCACATATGGCAGCCTTTATACATTTTCTAGTACAATGCCACTAACAATGCAGTGCCACTAACTAAATCCTCATTTGCAACAAACCACTTTAGACATTGTTTTCTTTTATTCACTGTGAGAGGAAGTAAAATGATATTTTCACACATAAATACTGATGGGCTTCATGGGAAGCTGTGCTGATATTAGTAAATGCCTTATAAGTGAAACAAAGTCTCAAGCGTTCACACTTTCACTAGTCCAGAGTACTTTTCTAAACATCTTAACCATGCAAAGTGTAAATGATTATTGCCTGTATTGTGTCTCATAGAAATGATACCTATTACCTAGAATCACCACTTGAAGTAGCCTGTGATGATTTATGACATTGCTACTCTGCAGGTGACTAGAAGGGTGACTGTGATAATTACTATTGCTCATTTATGGCTGAAAACACATGGAACCTTTTAAGCTGCAAGTTGAGTCATGCTCTAATTAAATGCAGGTCTGTGGCAAATTAAACTGGTTTGTGCAATAATTTTATGGGTTTTTTTTTAAAGCTACTGTATGCTAATTAAGGCTGAGAATGTCTCGTATGTTGGGAAGAAGCATGGGAACTCCAACAAAAGTTTTACTGCTTAAAATAACTACAGTAGAGATACTTGGCACACAGAAACAGGATTTGTCAGCTCCAGCAAGGAGGTGCCTGGGCTGCCATCATTACCACTGACAGCTGACTGTCATATTTGATGCTACACTGCTAAATGGGAATACGATCCATTACCCGAATCGTTTTTTGATTTTGCCACAGCTTCACTGGCCATGACAGTGAGAGTGATAAGCTTTACAGAGCCTTAATTTTCGATAAAACTCAGCTTTACCTCTTTCTGGTTAACATGATTGGCTCTTCAGTTGATTAGGCCTAATTAAGCACTAAGGTTTTTTAATAGAAAAAAAGTTTGCTGTAGCAAAAACATACAATTACTGGTCACACTCGTTATAGTTGAAAAGCAACCTACTGAATCAGATCAAACTTCTCCATTAGCTAGTTATCTCTTAAAACAACTAGATAGTAATTTGTCATACTAATGTAAGGGGCATCCACTCAAACACCTGCTGGATATTCTTGTAAAAAACTACCATCAAATTGAGGTTCCTACAGAACCTTTCCAGGATACAAAGCACTGGTGAGGCTCAGTGTCAACACAACAGCATAAAAGAGTCGGTGGCTCCCACAACTGTGTAATGCACTGCTATCATAATAACAGTGCAACCATTGTGTTAACCCCTCACCCTGATAAATGCAGGTACATCAAAACAATAATGCTGTCTTTAGTATTAAAGCGTTGCAGGGTTATAGGGTTAATGGTAATGGTTAGGAAAAAACACTGAAAAATACATTCAATATTTCATGCAACCTAGCCCCACTCAAAATCCAAATGTATTTATCGATTCACATTAATCCTAACAGAGCAATATTTCTCTATTTCTTTGCTTTTGTTTTAGAACTTTGCTCAGCAGCGGTTTCTGGAAAATGAAACATAAATCTGGGACTCTCCACCATTTGCTCGTAGAACTGAAGAAGCTTCTCGGATGAGAGGTGAAATGTCTTCAAGAAACTTAGAGAAGTCCAGACGCTTTTCTTTCCAAGCTCCTTAGACTTTCTGGAAAATGACTACTGGTTAACAATGAACCTTAATGGGGAGTGCATCAGTTAGTATTTTACACTTGCTCTGTTGTCTGTTAGAAGACATTCAGCTGGGAATTCGGTTGCAGTAAAATTCTCTGTACACAGAGAATAGAAGAAGAACAGAACAATAAATAGATGTAAAGGGCTTACTGACAAAAAGAAGAGTGCAAAAATGAAGTGACGAGTTGATGGATTTGCTTTGGACGTGCCAGGTGTTTAAAAGGCATTATTTACTTTCCATCAAAAGTTTGCAACACTTGTGTAACGTGGTGTGAGACCATACGTTTTCAAAAAGGGATAAAACCCCTGATTTTGCCTTTCATTTTTGATACAAGTGTAGAACTTTAGGACACTGCAGATTTGATGTTTACTTATATATTAACATTTAAAAAAGTAAATAAAAATTCAGAATAACACAATAACCTTCCATTATGTGCCACTGGAACAGGGTCAGTTTGTGTTTTAACTTTAAATTTTCTAGTGAACTCAACTAAAGGGGTGAAATTCTTCGTGAATCAGTCTGAGTGACTGTGAAGGCCATAGAATATAATTCACATCATTGTTATTATTGTCAGCAAACCATTTAGTGACCCTGTGTGCATTATGGGTGAACAGGCTGCGACTATTGACATTCTTTTGGTCCACACTGCATAACCCTAAAGGTTTTCACAGGTAAAAAAAAAGCTGTTAATACTAAGTCATAGCCATTTAACTCACATATTAGAAATTGTACTAGAAAATCATAATCTAAAAAACAGATTTCTGTTGGTTAGTCATTGATTTAAATGCTTCTTACAAACAAAGTGACTAAATCAAAATGGCTATCATTAAGTGTGAGTGAGCGCACAGTGTACATATTTACCCATGGTGATAAAAAATTGGTGAACCCTATTGTTTAATGTATAAAGGGGTATCTTCTCCCTTATATGAATGTGTATGTACTGTATGCATGCTCTGCATAGTTTTTATGCTTGTTCATCTTGTGCACTTGCTCCTCTATCTCCACTGAACACCTTGAGGTCATATCAATTCAGGAAAGCTTGACTGGTTCCTATTTAGATTATGGATGGTTATTACTGCCTCCTGGCTGTCAGTCAGATTAAACCAATATGTCCCAGGATAGAGGCTTATCATCTCATAGAGAGTACCTTCTCCTGGTAAGAAGGAGGGGCCATTTAAATAAGCCATCTCCAGAACCTTCCATGTTCTACAAATTTATTAATGCAGGCTCAAGAAATATCAATGCATCACGTATTTATTGTACACCAATATGCTAGGTATTGCCCTTGTCTGTCAGATTACTTTATGGATTTGTCTTAATAATATAGGACTATACCACAAGAATTACACTGTTGTCCATTACTGTAGTTGCTCTTATTTCCTGCAGTTAACAATTACACTACCAGGCTCAGGGAGGGGCAGTCATCTGCCATGACTGGTTGGAGGTGAGGGGAAAGACAAGACATCAAAAGGAGTGCATAGGGAGTCAAAGCGCATACTTTCATAAAGTTAACTGTGTGTGTATGCAATGTATTTTTGTGTCGTTATATGGGAAGGACTGATAATGAGCCATGCTGTAGAGTGACCCATGCAATATTTATAGCTTGTTGGTTAGCAGAATAGCTGTGTTTTTACCACTTTCTGATATAGATAAACCAATAGATTTTTTTTAATAGATCCAACCAATGGAGTACACTGGTAAGGCTCTGATGACAACTTTTGACAAGATTTGTTGGATTTGCAGGATTTTATGAATAGAAAATACGTCAACATTCAGTTTGTCAGTCATTTTGAATTAGCATACAGCAATTTTTTTTTCTGTTGTAGTGATTTCATCTGATGCCTTTGTTTTTCCATTTTAGCACAAAATTAGAAGCATTTTCTCAAGAATGTTAGTAACAGTTTCTGAACTATTATGATGCCAGTAATTTGCTGTTGGCATTAGACACGTCACAATTAGGCCTCACATGCATCAAAATAAATACCATCAGTCCAGACTCCCTCTCTAAGAGGTTCAGCATTAACACACAACATTATCTCTGCTGCTACTGTTTCAGGAAGTCAGTGAATAATCTGACAACAACAAAAGTGACTCCACCTTGGTTCACCAGTCAAAAGTTTGCACTTTCACCATTTTAGTCAAGCTGAACGTGTAGGTAATCTTTGAATATATATTTTTATTATTTATTTAAACCAAGAGTCTATTTTTTGTCAACAGTTTATCCTGATGCTCACTGCTGTGGGAAATAAACTATGTGATTCAGCTAACTTTGGGTGTTTTGTTATTTTTATGGAGAACACCAACAATTAGAGACATTTATTTTGCCAGCCCACTGTACTTTCAATATTTTATGCACCTTATGATTCACCACTTCACCACTTGGATAAACATAAAGCCCATCCTTTTATGCATCTCTGGCTTCTCAGCATGTCTATTTATGTGTGGGTGTGAATAGTTGTCTGCACTCTGAGGCATATGGGTTTTTTTTGTGGGTTTTTTTGCCTTTGTCAAGTGTGCAGTTTTGTGTGTGTGTGCACACGCGTGTACATGTGTGTATGTGTGACGGCTTGCAAGTGTGCGTCTTGACCCTTATGGTAAGGCTGAAGAGAAAACAGGAGCAGAAAGAAAACCACACTAAGTGAACCGTGGAATGCGCTTGGTTTGGGGATTACATTGGCCCGTGTGCATGGTAAAACACAAAGGAGAGCTTCTGCTGCCAGGCAGATGAGCGGTTGGGAAAGTGCTTGGCTTTGACTCTGTGTTGCTTCAGTTGAAGCTTTCTCTCGCATTCAAAGCAGCATTAAAGGCTGTGGTTCACTCTTTAATTGTATCTGTTTATCACATTTATGACTAAGTGAATCATTTTTCCCTTCAGTTTACAGATGCTGCTGTCTGGATTCAAATCATATATTTCTGACATATCTAAAGAGTACCACATCTAGTGATCCACTAAATAATTTGCTAGACATTTAGGAGATGTGTTGAATAAAGACCCCTTCTTCAAAAATAAGGGTCAAAATAAAATAAATAAAAAGAAAACTTATTTAAAACCCCTGAGAGCACTTTATTTGATTTTCACATCCAAAAGCACCACAGGGAGCAGAAGCTGACAGAGCACTGATGTTTGGTTTATAAAAAGAATAAAATCTGGTCTCCAAATGGTTCTGTGTGTTGTGGCTGGAAATGAAACAGATTTCTCAGATGGATTTGTATATATTTGCACCTGCGTGCAATGCAGGCACTCTATGTCTGCTTTTTTGCTTATGCAGGCTTCACCCTCTCCATATGTTAATCTCTAATTAGTATTCAGTGCTGTGGATGAAAAAAATGTTCATGACATTGAATCATACTTTAATTAAGCTAGAATTGGTAAGCAATATCATTAGCTATTGAGAAATAATAGACACGCATACTTAATGTGCTCTGTACAGCAGCAAATCTCAATACATTCAGGCCTCATTTGTCCATCCATCCATCCATTCCTGGTAACACATTCTGTTCATCCCCAATAATAATGACAATCATATTTATCATCCTTGCATCTGATGCACTTGGTTGACTGCCTCTGCATCTGTGCCCAACTTTTGGGCACGTCTTTTGGACCAATTTCACAAATAATGATGGAGACAGAGGGTTGTGGTAATGGTAGTAGACAGGCCAAATCTCAGCCACAAAGCTGGACTGGGTCTTGGGAGCCAGGGATGCAGCTAGTAAGTATGTATGCCACAGGGGCTAATCCTACACTGGTCCAGAATGATGAACACATATTAGGGAAAGGTAACAGATCAGGACACGTGTATGGATGGGGCATCAGATGTTACACTGTGCCAGGTTATGTTTCATGGCAGCACTGGAGAGCATGTCTGTTGGCAGGATATTGTACCCTACAGGTAGCAGGTGTGTCTGCCTTCACATACTGTGTGCTCAAGGGAATTACACTTAAATGAAACTTTGCATATGATAGCACAAAATGTGATTATCAGTATAGTTGAAACTGTTGTAATACAGCTGCAGCATTAAATACATAGTTGTGATGAAGCTAATAGGAATTTTCTCTCTTCCCTTTCCCCCCTTTTTCTCCTGTGTGTCTCAACAGCAGCAGATGGTGAGGAACCAACTTCAGCAGGTGGGAATTTTTTATGCTTGGTAACGTGATTTCCATTCATTTGTTTTCATGCAAATGTGTGTGTGTGTGTGTGTGTGTGTGTGTGTGTGTGTGGAGGGAGAGAGAGAGAAACGGAATGAGCCAAGCCTCTTCCTTCCTTCATTACTCCTGAGTCTAATTCCTGCATTGACTCCCTGCTCATGCCGGGCCAGAAACAGTCATGATTACATCATTTAGCATTTCACTTCATAAGGCAGCCCTATTTAAACTTCCTCTAATAGTGTGAATCTGAGAAATATCTTGTCTTTGTCTAGTACAGAGTTTTGAGATTGAGCTCACAGTCCAATTTGGTCCACTGATTGCTTTTGCATGACGGTTTTTCAGTGGAAAGAAATATGGTGGATACCTGAGCAGTTATCATATTTCTTAGGGTGTTTTTTTTTTTCCTTGTGTGTGAGTGCTGATTTTATAATCCATTTACTTAAAAGCAGCATTAATCCATAGCAATTCCAATATGTTTATTCTAGAGTTAATGCAGTGCATCCATAAATACATGCCATTAGCATCAATCTTGATGTACATTGTATTCACTCCCTATGGAGTGGATTGAGTGCATTCTTTTTTTGCTGGCTCCAATAGATGCTAAAGTACTTATCTATGAATTATCATACAGATGTTAAAATCATATTTTTAAGATAGCATATTTGGTATTCCAAAGTACTGCTTCTGATTATTGAAATAACTAATGTAACAAGAGTTTTATTACAAAAGCAAGACCACAGAGGACAACAGTAAACAAGAACCTGATTTATCTTCGTCAGTGATGTAATTAAAATGTCACTTCACATCCTCGGGAAGTACTGCAACTGAATATAAAAATGCTCTTTCGTTGCGTCCTCAACATCTACAGTAATTGTCTTTGTCTATGTTTCTTTCATTAATGTTAATCCCTGCTGGATTGTTGGAGATCAAGTAGGTTAAAAAAAGAATGGTTTATTTAGATTAGACATAATACCCTAGGAATCAAAGTACTTTGCTGCAGCAATGCAAAGAGTTGTTTAATCTCAGAGTCTAATCACTTAGTCAGGAAAATACAAAAACAAACACTTGCACTGTATACTGTTAGGTCCATTGATGTTTGACAGTCATTTTTGGTAATTGTGCCTCTCTAAACCACCAGCGTGGATCTTAAATCAAACAATCACGATGTGATTGAAGTGAAGTTCAGACTTTCAATTTTAATTCAAGGGGTTTTACAAAATTATTGCATTATCTGTTTAGGAATCAAAGTATCTTGATCCAAGTATTAGCAACAATCCTGTATATGTGTATGTATCTATATATATATGTATATATATGTATATGTAGGCATATGTATATATATATGTATGTGTATATATATGTATATATATATATATATACACATATATGTGTGTGTGTATATAGTTTTCTACAAGCTTAACTTTCCACTGTAACGCCAAGAGACAATGTAACAGTGCACAATTTAAAAAAATTAAATATTACATTTCAAATGTCAGTTTTACATTGTTACTTATTTATTTTTTTGAGAATTTAATTTAATTGTCTGGTGGAACAAATGTGACACAATAGACAAACTAGACAGGTGTCTCAAGGGAATATGTAGATATAAAGTCCACTGACTGCTATCTACTTTTGCAACTAAAATGATATGTTTGCCTGCTCTTTTTTTAGGATGTAATATGTTTCAGTCCAAATTAAATTGGGTGTATAAACTACTTTTTGACATTAGTATCCATCTGGCTCCTTGCACAGATACCTATCATAAATCCTTTTTCCTAAAGCATTTCAAAGCAACTTTTCTTGTATTATACTCATTTCAGATCAGAGCAGCGAGAACACGGCAAGAAAAAATAATTATCGTGTAAGAAAATGAACTGAATTAGGTATGACTTGTGACCACTGACCTGGAACTGGACTGAGATGGAAAATAGGACAGAGTGATGTGGAAGGCCAAATTGCTCATGACAAGTTTGAAGAATTTAGCAAATCAGCTGCTATTTCACAACATTTCATATCTCTACACAGTTTTCACACTTTGTCTGCACTCATACAAAGGGGGGGTATTGTTTGCTGCGTTTGGTCTGTGTTTATTATGGTTATTTGGCAGTGTATGAATACTGTCCAACCATCTACACAGCTCCTCTTTAAAGCGGTGAGTTTATTCTATAAAATAATTATTTATTAAGCACCTGGTATGTTTTATGAGCAAAACAAATTTCATTAAAAAACACACGAACATAGTTGTTCTTTGATCTGCCTTGGTTGGAGGAATTGACACTTTTAAGGCCTTTTTAGTTCCATTACTAATTGCAGGGGCTGCATAATTTATGCTTTGACAAGAAAACTATATAGTTTTTGAATTCTGTTCACCAAACCTTTATTGCACAATCTCAGCGGTTGCAGTATGTGCAGTCAAAATACCATAGATACTACTGAGACCGAAGAAGCATTTTTAATTGTCAAACTAACATTTGCCAAGTAGAAACTTGAATATTCGCTCTCCAGTGAACAAGTTAGAGCCAGCCTTTGTCATATTTTCAGAAATGTTATTGGTCGACTGGGAATTTTATTTAACATATATAATTTAGAATGTGCTAATAAACATTAGAATTTTTAAAAAGTGTCATGTTTTTGAAGAGACCCTTGCGAAAAAAAAGGTGCAGCTTTGACATTTTCATGGCATTTAGTCTCTGACAAGACAGCCTTCATTTCTGCTTTTCTTTGGATCTTTCCAGAAGGATGGTGGTCTTCAATGTGACCTCTTCTTTTGAGCGACATATTCCAAAGCATTTTTGTTGCTGCACGAGTCTTACTACTATTACGTTCAAGTGTATATGTCTGACATTGTCAAATCCTGATGGGCGGAAATGGCAGAGTGGGAAGGGCACAAGAGAATAAAAGGCCAAAGACTCACTAAAAGCCCAACCGTCCAGCGGCTCACGCTGAGAGCCTTGATGTAATATTGGTGGTGCAGTGCCAGCTTCCATCAGTTGAAATGCAGGATGGATGCAGTGACCATGAGCCAGTAAAGTCATCATACAAAAAGGCTAGGTTAAAATAGATTTGACGCAATTAGGGCATATTAGATGTCTCAGCAAAGTAGAAGGGTGCAGCTTCTGAGCTGAAGAGCTTAAATGTAAATTTCATACTCTTAAGGCAGGTAAAATGTGTGTGTGTTGAAAGATATTATGAAAGAGTGGTTGAATCCTGGCTTGTCATTGTTAACTGGGGACTGTTTAAGATGAAAAAATTGGAACTGAAATTCAGAGTTGACAGTCACATTTTCATGTGTTTTTTCGCACAGCCATCTCAGTTTTGTTATTTAAATGTCTACCAAATTTCACTTTTTTAATAGCAGTTGCTGATCTAAGTAGGTAAGGGTTGCCCGGTGTTGCTGTCAAAAACATCAGGAGTTGCGTACTAATGTTTGTGGTGCCAGATTAAAAGCATTTCCTCCCATGTTGCTGCACAGTAACTTTTTCCCCGGGATCAGCAGAAATAAGTCACATGGGGACGTCGGTAATGCTTTGCCCAACCTGCTCATAACCCTAAACAATGATGTAGACTGTTGAGACTCCTACGCTATAGGAAGATATCTTTATTTTATCATGGATTTAATTTTCTTTGAAAAAGCTTCAGTACATCATTCACATTGTATATGTTGTTCTCTTTGAGTGCAGAAAAAAACCAAACAAACAAAAACATAATGAACAAGGGGCTCTGGGTTCCTTTATGTCCATATAAATTTAACTGACTATTAATACCTCAAGCTTTTCAGCTCAGCTATGCTTTCTAAAAATTGACTGCTATCATTATTATGAGCTGCATCACTTCTCTCAGGCTAAGCTAGCATATGTGCAAAGCATGAAATACTGTCTCCCAAATGCCTGAATTCTTTATACATTCGGGGTGAGCTAATGCTTGTGACAGCTTTCATCAAAGATGGACGAGCACATACGTAGCCTTAAGCCTAAAAATGTCAAATCTCTGTGATTGATCTGCAAGGAAACAAAGGATGCTTTCCTGTGTTTAACCATTGGTCAGGATTTCACAGCTGATTGATTGGCCTCGCTTTGCAGCCAGAAAAGAAATCACAATGCCCATGCTGGACACAACACAGGCGTGCATCAATCACTATGCAAGTCTTGGCTTGTACAGCAGGGCAGCGGCTAACATTCAAATTCTCAAGAAAGCTCCCTTATCCACAGTGTTAGGATAGTTACTATTGATCTGTAAAGATTACAAGTTATTCTGCTACAGTGAATAATGTAATTATTTTATTATTTCTATAACAAATTCCTCTTTAGGTGTAATTCCTCCTAAAAAGTATTTGAATGACAGGGTCATCACTGCTGCTGAACAAGCTTTTCTTTGTACAGTGATGTTATGTCTCAGTCACACAGGCCAAGAGACTGGTTGGTTGAACCTCTGTCAACCTCCATTCAAATGGTTGGCAAGTGGTTGCTCAAGGTTGCTGGTGGTGAAACCAGTTACAGCAACAACAAAAAAATCACACAGTGATTCCTTTGGTTGGTAGCAGATTGCTGTAGTCACTCATAGTTTACATGGAAGATGCCACTTTGTCTGAGAACATGCCATTTAATCTCTAAGCTGTAGTGAAACTTGAAAATGTGCATTTCAGACAGCACAACTTTTACTTTGAAGGTGAGCAATTTTCATTTCCTGTTTTCTGCACTGTTAACAGTTTCACTACTATTTTACCAAGTAGTTTGTGTTTGCGCACAAGTTGCCAAACAGTTATGAAAAATAAATGAATTACACATTTTTGTGATTTAGTGATTTAACTGAAACTCGTAGTAGCATTAGCAACTAATACTTTCCAGTAATCACTGACACACAACTTACATTGTACATGGTGTGTTTGTGTGACGAAAACATAAGTTAGTGGCACACTATGTCCACTCCCTTGCCTTTTCTTGGAAAGTTGCTTCTTTTCTCTAAGTCGTGTTTGGTTTTCCGTCTCTGTTGCTTCCATCATGGCTCCCAGTACTTAATCCTTTCTAGAAATGGCCAGCTGTTGGAGTCAATAAGGGATTTCTTTCTTTTTTTGTTTAGAGCATAAAGAAAAAACACTTTTTTTCTTAATGAAAATCACCATCCTCTTAGTTGAGAAGTTTTGAGTGTATAAACAAATTCATTTATTTTTTAAAATGTTTCTGTAACTATTATTTTCCCAAGAAATTAGAAACAGAACCCGGTTTTGTTTTGTTTTATATTTTTTGTACGTTTCAGAAAAGTTGTGTCAGTCTCAGCCCAATGAGAAAGTAGCTGTTGCAATTTTCATGTGATGTTTTCCACTGGCAAGACAACTTGCACTCTCTCAGATGAATAGTTTTTGATATTATATGCCTAGTGGGTGTCAGATTTTTGTACGTGTGCTAATGTGATCTGGCATCTGATCCTGACTCACAACAGTTCTGCAGTTCGTCACTTTTTAGCTCATTTTCAACTCATACCAAACAAAGGTTTGCTGTATTTCTGGCACATTGGGAAGTTTTTTTCTGTTTTTCTTTCTTTCTTTTTTTTTTTTGACCGAAATTATGTAGTTATCGTACTGAACACTCTTTGTATCTCTCTAACTGAGAATCCATTCCCTCCCTCTTTTCTCTCCCACTACCTCCTTTTGTCCCCACTTTTTGTGTTTTATGCACTTGCCATTAGGGATGCTGTCAGTACAGCATGGTGCGACTATAGATCATCACATCAAAAGAGCCCTGAAACCTGTCACCCCCCCTTTCTTTCAGCGAGCAGGACCTCTGTAAAAGCTATTATACAAGCCTCTGTTCAACTGATTATCCACCACTCTGATTATTACTGATGCAGGTCCAAGCTTTGAAATAGCATGACTTCGATAGGATTAACTCATTTAATATTCACACCTAGAGGCCTACCAATTCCAATGAGAGAGCAATAATAGGGTTGGTAGTGATTTTGTATTTATTTGTTTATTTACTTCATTTTTTTCCTATTGTTTTGTGGGTTGGGACTAGTGTGAAATGTGTGCCCCATTGATGTAGTAAACAATTTAAGGCTGCAGCTTTTTGCTTGACATTGTCAAATGTTGTGCTCATGGCTGTTAATTTGTCAAACTGACTTAAGAGGGCATGAGATTCTCACCCTTGAGACTTCTTCTTGTTTCCTATCGTTTAAAATGAAATAAGAGACCTGTCAAAGCACAGTTTCCCTGTCAACACTAAGATATGACTGTCAAATGACTGGAATAGGAATTGTATCACAAGATAGGAATCTCTTACAAGGGCATGCTGATGGAAGGAATTTGGATTTGCTAGTTCTTTTCTCAGCAGACTTTTTGAAACTTTAGAGTCATGTTCGATATTATTACTAAATGCAGATTGTGCGGTCAGCTCATGCTATTGGCAATGTGGGAGCTCTTGTTTATAGATGGAAAAAACATTAAAGATAAATCGATAAAAATAAATAAATAACTACTGTACCAAAATTAGCCCATTTTTCAGGTCCCCTGCAAAGCTCAATTGTATAAGATCCATTATATAAATATCAATTAGGTGGTTCCCAGGTAACATGATGGTATAATAATATACTGCATTATTTGAAGTTTTGTGGATATAAATTAAATCAAGATCATGCTTTTATAAGCTGCTGTAGTTGCATAGACGCTAAACATGGGTCATTTTAGCCTGTTGGCAGATGGTTGCTAGGCAACATCATGATGCCACAGTGTCTGATATAAATCAGAACATAATATTCCAATTTTGTGAATGTGAATTTACATGCTATTTATTATGAAATTAAAGTGATACGATGCCTTTGTAAGGTGTGATGGGTGCATTTTAGCCCTTTGGTAGCTGGTTGCTAGGCAACATGACAACGTCATGATATAGAATATAGATAAGAACCTTCATTGGCTAAAGATGCACCTGTCTCCAATATTTGGTTGCTGTACTTGTGATCCTGTTGGAGGAGTTTGCGACAGACAGACAGTGATTTTGTGGTTTACAATAAGATTTAATCTAATTGTAAAATTTCAAAATAAATGATCAATTGACATGTACCTAGCTAACACCCAGATGCCTGGGTGAAGGCGTGGACGGTGAGGGTTGACATGCAGCAGAGAGGCTGGGGTGGATGCAAGCCTGGGCTGCCACAGTAAGAATTCTGCCTAAGTGCATGGTGCACACACATCACTAGGTGTGCAACGAACACGCCCCATCAATCTGCAAAGTTTTGACAGCCTCAGTGCAGTTGTACAACTCAACGTATAAAAGATTAGACAGATATTGGCAGGTTTATGAGTTATGAAACCTACAAGTGTGCGTCTAGGCGTCATCATTTACATTTTGCCCCATACTTCAGGCTAGTTCATGAAATATTTTGAATGTCACAATGTTGTGGGCATTGGCAGTTAATTAATTCATTGCTGTATCATACACAGCAGGTTTTGTTATAATAATTTTTATTCATACCCTTAGTTATCATTATGGGTTGCAAAGAGATACCATTACGAGAACAACAAAAAAAAAAAGAAGAAAGAAAAAACAGCAACAAACATGGAAAGAATCATGCTCCAACAGAGTTATTAATCATTACTGGCGTAACTCTGAGGGGGGTTCTTTTTTTTTCTTTTCTTTTACTTGTTTTATTTAAATTCTTTCTATTGTTTGCTTAAATCTCAAAGCATGAATTCTCTAGTGGCGAAGCTTCCCAGTGTTCTCTGCACCCAAATATTGATGAGAAAACAATGGTAATGATGAATGGGGTTTTGTTTACACAGCATGAATACATGTGCTTTGTGGCTATGAATATGAATTCCCTTGCAAATTAGTGTTTGGCTCATAGGAGCCTTTTGTGTTCTGAACAGTACTGACCCTCAGACATGGTACAGCATAAGCGTTTGATTTTTTGTAGGAATGCCGAACTGTGGTTATCTGTTCACAATATGGTATAACTTCAACCAAGTGGACAGATTTTATTGGTGGTGGTCACTTGCACAGTATTAAAAGCAATAAAAACATCCACTGAAGCAAACTATGCAGAAAACAGTACGTTCCAATATGAATGAAGTGACTTAAAGAATTGCCTCAGTTTTATTAGTAGAGTAGATTTACTACAATATTCAGAAATTCGAATGATGTTGCTGTCACTTGTTGATGCTTTTGTGTAACAAAAGCACTTTGGAACACCAAAGGGCAACAAGTATCTCCATAAAAAACTCATTGCAGTCATTGTAGTTAACAATTCAATGCACATTGGAGCAATATAAGAACAGAATGTGACCATTTTAAAATGTTTTTTGTTTTTTGCACCAGTATATTTATAACTATTAAAGACAGTGCGTTTGTGCTGGCTATTTTGCAGCACATTCACAACTTTATTGTTTATTGTGCAAACCCTCAGAGAATTGCTGGTTGGCTAGCCTGTCCCTAGTATTCAGAGCAGCAGCAATACTTTCACAGTGGCAATCACTTGAGCAATCAATGTTTCAGAGACTTATTATTTTGCTCTGTGGAGTACAAATGCAGTACACTGTTAAAAACTATTTTCCATTTTTGGGGACGCATGAACAGAAACTCTTAAAACTGGTGAATTGCTCAAAACAACGGCCACTTTTCATTAATTAAAAAAAAAATATCGTTTCAAATTTAAGTAATTCCTTAGTCAAAACTTGACTTATTTGTGTGAGCATCTGTGTGCGTGTACGTATGTGTGGGTGATGCCTTGGGTACATTTCAGTGCGTAGATGCTGGTGCTCCATTTTACCTTGCAGCTAGTCTGTGCTTTTCGCTTAGCACTGTGAGAATGAAGTGTTGCCTTCCTGGAGGGGACACATTCAGTGATTTCTAGACGGTGCCTTGGGCCGCCCTCTGGACAACAGACACCAGCAACAGTCACTGAAAGCCAGACTCTCCCAACACTCCTTTCATCCTCAGTTTCTCCTGTCAAGCAGTTTTACTGACACACCACCTCACAATGTCTCCCAATGTACCTTGTGTATTAAAACTTTGTGTGTTATTGTGTGCTATTAAAAACTGTAGATGTGTTTAATGGGACACCCATTGTTTAGTTTATTAGACTACTGTCTGGATAACGATGTCTAAGTACACTTTTGTATCCTATAACAGAATTACTGTGGAATATTATCAGCTGCAGTTTGCTCTTGTATGTACAGTTAAAATGTGTTTAAAAAAAAAAAAAAAAAAAAAAAAGACCCCCCCCCCCCCCCCTCCTTTTTTTTTTTTTTTTTTAGAAGGGC
>VVHJ01018266.1:22103-34424 GCA_015107715.1 Tylochromis polylepis
TTACAACTGAAATTTTTTTTTTTTTAAAAAAAAAAAAGTTTTTAAAAAAAAAAAAAAAAAAAAAAAAAAGGCCACCCATCATCAGTGTCTGTTTTCTTCTTTTTTCTGTGCAGGTCCTTGCCATCCAAACCCTTGCCACAACAGAGGAGCATGTGAGATCAGTGAGACCTACAGGGGTGATACCTTCATTGGTTATGTGTGCAAGTGTCCACCAGGTTTTAGTGGAGTTCACTGCCAACACAGTAAGCTGGATCAGCCTCTTCCCTGTCCCTTATTTAAAGTGTCTCGGACGATTACAGAACTTAATATAAATTCAAAGGGTTTGCAAGACCTTGGGAAACCTCTGTCTCCTTTATTTCATCACCATGAAGAATGATTGGTCTGTTTGATCATAAAGATTTTCTAACAGGAGTCAAATAATAACCTTGAGCAGTGAACAGATGTTGAAAAGCTGACAAAAAGTAAATTCCTGGTGAAAGGACGAGTTCAGCAAAAGTATAGTGAGTTCAGGAGAGAAAGGAAAAGCTGAGCTTGCTTCCTTTTGTTGAGCATGCTCTTAATAAAGGTTGGTGTCAGAGGGTTTGTGCTGCCTGTGAGATAACTCTCGACAGTATGTTAGACTGGGAACACTGTTCTCATCCCATGCACAATTTATGCTGTCTTTGAACTGACTTTTTGAACTCTTAAACTAGCACCTAGAATATGGGGACAAGGGTAATGACTGCAATCACGGAGTACAAGCACATTTGGGTGTGACCAACACTATCTATCCTTAAACTGTTATTAAGACCGAACATGTAACCGACAATACTCTCATACAATGCAACTATGTGAAAAAAAAGAAACAAAGCAGTGCCAAATCAGATATATAATTATTTTTCTTTGAACAGCAACATGTATCAATTCACGTTTCAAAGCTTCATCCAGTTATTGTTTAGATCCAATATCTGTTCGACAGAATGAGTCTGTTTCACTTCAAGTATTCTTAGTAGTCTCAGCAGTTTTGCAGTCAATTTAATAACAACAATGTGTCAATAATACTTGCAGCTGCTCTTACACAAATAGTTTGTTATTTAACAGGACTGCTAAAGCTAAGTAAATTAGACTATTTATTTGAAAATGAAAAGTCATACATAACAAATGTGAGGTAGCATGGTGGTGAGTTGGTTAGCACCGTTGCCTCACAGCAAGAAGGTCCTGAGTTTGAAGCCACTGGCCGGCTAAGGGCTTCTATGTAGTGTTAGCACGTTCTCCCCATTTCTTTGTGGGTTCTGTCCACCAAGGTTAACTAGGAATAAACTAAAACTAGAAAAAAATTCAGTTAAACTAAATAAAAACAAAACTAAACACTTTCAAACAATAGAACTAGTGGCCGCCTGTACCTATTGTATTAGTTAGAAAATCCTAGGTAATTTTCAGAAAACCTGACCTCTTGACCTTGAGTCTGAGGTCACTGAGATTTTGACACATCCGAGATTTTTAGTAGATTCACTATTGTGTCAGTTTGAAATGCCCACGTCACATCGTTCTTGAGTTATCCCATTTACAAACTTCAGTGTCCACACCGCGTGCCCCGTGAGCCTTTTACAGCTGAGCGGTAAAAACGAATTCGTAAATACTAAACTACAATAATTCTGTTCTCCAGGTACTCTGCCTTACAAAGAAATGTGCATTAGGTTAATTGGTGATTCTAAACTTGCTGTATGTGTGAGTGTCTTTCTGTCTCTCTGTTAGCCGTCAGTAGGTTGGCAGCCTGTCTAGCACGTAACCCAACTATTGTCGTACAGCAGCTGGGATAGGCTCCAGCACAACTGTGACCCTAAATTGTACAAGCAAAAGAAAATAAATGGATGGACATAATAAGTGTATCAGCAGATAATCAATACAAACCTTTGCATTTTCCCTTTTTGATTGACTCCTGGGATTTAGAAGTAGCATATAGCTTTATCCGTGTGTGCCAAAATCTTGCTAAATCCCGCAGTATGATATATAGGCCAAGTTCTGTGGCTTTCCTGCCTCTGCGTGTGCTTGGCTGAGCATTGTATTAGCCTGCATAACACAGTTGTCCTTCACTGCCGGTGTGCTTGTAAGTAATGGCTTTAATGTATCATGGTGCAAACTGTGTGGCGTGATGGCTCCTTCTTACTTTGTAAGAGAGAGAATTTGTAGAGAGAGGGAGCATGGAGAGATGTTAACCAATGCCTAACAAATAAATGTGTGCCAAGGTTAAAGAAGACAGCAATGGGGTTTTTAACTCATAAAAGAAATTGTTTTTTATGCCGCACTGGTCAGTGTCGGGCATGAAACATGAAAGGAAATGGAAGGAGTCAGTAGATCAATGTTATGTCATCGTGTTTGTCTCCAGCCTGAACTGTGAGCAATTGACTATCATTCATGTCATAATTCACTTATTGTTTCCTATTACGCCCTAGGGTGGTGAGAAACTGATTCGATACAGTCTGAATACACATTAAAGTCTGCCAATTTTACTCATGGACGTTACGTCTGAATGGCAGAGAGTCGTGAGAGAGACAGGAGGGAAACATTAATAATCAAATTTGTTTCTGGATAATTCCTGCAGTTAAATTATAAAACGACATGTATAGCAACAGCTTAGCTGGCTTAATACTGGTAAGGTACTGGCTTTAATACACGATAAGCTGAATGGTATATTGTGTACCTTCACAATTTGGAAAATTTATCAAACATTTTCATTACTGGTGGGCAGTGTTTTATCAGAAGGAAAAAAGTAAGTAAGAAAGTAGTAAGAAAAAAATGCAGTATTTGATATTGGGTTGGTTCACTGGTTAAAACTGTTGCCTCACAGAAAAAAAGGTTATTGGGTCTAAACCTCCTGGTTGACCGGTGATTTATTATGTTGAGTTAGGTTTGCCCTGAGCCAGTTCAAAAACATGTTAGATTTGTTAGGTGTGGATATGAGACTAAATGGTTGTCTGTGTCTATGTATTGACCCTCTGGTGACTGGTGGCCTGTCTAGGTTGTAGCCAGTCCCTTGACTGTAAATTGAACTAGCAGTTAAGAAAAGATGAACAGATGGGAGATCCCCTAGTCACTAGTTTGGTAGGTAGCTATAAAGCGATAATAAAATAAATTGATTGCATTACCTTTGCACAAGTTGATCCCCCCTGAGCCTAAGCACAGGGGATATTTTAATAGACAGAAGTTTTAATTTAAAGCTACTGTTAAGCTGACATATCTTATTAGTCTGCTGTTACTGTTGATTAGACATGAAAAAAAAGCAAATTAATTATGGTAGGCTAAGTCATCCATTATTGCATGAAAATGCAGTTAACCTTTTGGAGCTTTCTTGCTGTTGTAGCTTTTCTCTTTGTGCAGTTATTCTGTTTGTGCACACGGCTTCATAACGAGGTGATAATGTTACATTATTCAGTGTTATGCCCCCCACACTTCTTCTCGCAGCCACTAGGCTCAACGGTTTTTTGTGGCAGAAACCCTGCAGTGCAGGTAGCGTTAGAGAACAGTTAGCTCTCTTTGGAAACTATTTCTACATGCTAAATCTTAGCAGTGACAGCTTTTATCACTTGTGATGTTTGGTTTGTAAAATCCCATTTTGAAGCCTTGAGAAAAGCATTTTCACAGTCGCCACATTGGCTTTTGAAACTGGATGTGACGATGAGGGGTGGATCTGCCCGTGAAAACGCACACTCATTGGTTCTAAGTCACAAGTCTGCGGCCAATGAGCATATCCTAGATTACCCTCCTTTGTGGACTTCTAATGACTAAAATAAAGTAATGTTTTATTTATTATGACCAAAAATGGAAGACTGACAACATGAACTTCTGAGGCAGAGGAAAATAGACTTCCGTAGGTCTGCAAGTCTTTTCGAGTGAAAAATAGTTGCACAGAGGCAGACAAACTTTTTCAGACAAATTTGTTTTTTTGTTACTATTAATTTTTGACTTCTTTTTTTTAACGTTTTTTTCTTTTTTCAATTTATTTTTATTTATAGAACTTGGTGTTTTTGACTCTTCCCGAGGTGATGAGATTTTCACATTCAGGTCACATGTTCAAGTATCACAGCTGAAGGTGATGACAGTGTGCTGGCACACTAACTGTGCAGTTAACACAAAGTTTGACAAGCTTGATTTCATTCAGCCACGTTATATGAAAGTAAAAGATATAGTATTTTGTCTCTGGCCTGTCACAGATGAGGTGATTTTTATTGTGCTGGTATTAAGTTGAGTTTTAAAGCAATTCTTAGTCCGTCTCAATCTCGTTTGAAAGCTGTGGCTTTCTTTTGGTTAGTGTCATTGCTTTTATTATTATAGTCATTATCATCACAAAGTCATTCATCTTTCAGATAGTGTGGCGTCATGTCCCTGTGGTGACAGGAGAACAAATGCAGGCTTATTGGGCAAGTAGCCAAGCGCCGTAATGAGCTGTCACAGTGTGAAGATTGGGACTGATTGCCTCAGACGTCATGAGGTTGCAGATCATTTTTAGGGCACACGTTCTCGGTCTGTCAAGGACAAAATGTTGTATAAATTGTAGGCATTTTTTTTTTCAGCTGTAAAAAAAGTTGTGATAAAGTCATGTGTAACATACACGTTTTGTGTTTATATTACTATAACAACAATTTGGATTTTTTTCAAAAACAGGCATCACTGCATCACATCAAAGTTAAAGGCAGTAGATAAACTACTTCAGGTGAGCCAGTTTGCTTTTCAAGCAGAAATGTACTGCATAAAGACCCTGTTTAAAAAAGAAAGATAAAAGAAGTAACAAGTTAATTGGGCTAAACTGTCTCTTAGATGGCAAGTGTTCTGTTTCTCATTCGATCTTCCTCCAATCTTTTATACCCTGCAGGTCCTTTCAATAGATGCCACCTCATGCTCGTGGATCAATATGTTTCTTTGGCTTTCTTTCCTTTCTTTCTATAAGACACCAACAGATCAGGATTGATTTGCGTAAAAAAATGTGTGAAAAGCTTTAGTTATTTTCATGCAGCCCCTTTATTTGATCATGTATCGTATTCCTATAATCCTAACCCGCCACCTCACAAACCTCTTTCCACAAGATAATCAGCCACTGTTTATGACTGTGGCCTGATGTAAAGCCGCAGGGAACCATTACTGTTAGTTAGTTCACCTGGGGGCTGATCCAAGAGGGGCTTTCATCAGCACATGAGGAAAAAATGAGACTTCATAACTCCCTCTGCATGTTATGTCTCGTAGCCCATTTACTGACCTGATTAGTGTATTTCGGAGCTAGTGAGGAGGTATCCAGAGATCATTACTTATTCCTTTGTTGTGTGATTCTTGTGTGTCTGTCCTCAGACTCTCCACCTTTCCAGTTTGATTTTGCAAAAAGTAAAAAAAAAGAAAAACTAAGATGTGGCTTTTTCAACCTCATCTGGTTTTTTTGTGCTCAATTTACTGCCTAAGATAACAGCACTAAAACCCGAGGCAGCATGGATGAGTAAACGGCAGTGGTTATTTGACTACAACAACAGCTTGTGCTTGTCAGCTACAACACAGCTCCCCTTCACCTTAGCGGCACTCCAGTTACCTGCCTTGGCATCACGGGAGGTGAGTCTGTAACTGCACATCTACAGTATTTTGTGATGGCAGAGAGAGGAAAACAGAAAGCCTCCTGTAGAGAGCACTGAGAGAATACAGTAAAGTGAGGCAGAGCAGGTCTGGTGGGCTCTCGCCAAGATTGAAGCAGCTGTTATCTCCTTCAAATTGTGAGGCTGCACTATTAAAGTGACTTCAGCAAAGATCAGAATGACACATGAAGACTTCCTTAGGCTTTCGAGGCTGTGTTTAAATGATAAACACAGCCTGAGCATCATCCTCAGGATTAAACAACCAGCATAATGGTTTTTTAAGAGCTACTGGGACAAAAAGGATGAGGCAGCTGTGGCTCAGGAGGTAGAGCAGGCTGTCTAATAATCAGAAGGCTAGTGGTTTGATCCCTGGCTCTTCAACTCTGCATGTCAAAGATGCCAAATACTCACAAATATGTCTACCAAGTATGTTTTATTCAAATAAAAGGAAACTTTAAAGATTCAAGTTGGTAAAATCATACGAGCAAGCATTACGTTCATTAATAGATCTACATATGCCGGGGCTTTACACCTCATCAACAATGTTAACGCCGTCACTGCTGGGACTCCTGGGAGAGTTACGAGTGTCGAACATGTGGACTGTGCATATGTTTTTAGTCCACAGTGAATTTTATTTTATTAAATACAAACACTTCTATCCAGCAGATAGGCCCATATTTCCACCAAATGATGCTCCAAATTGTCTCTGCGTCCAGAAAATCAGCTTCACAAAGTACAGTTGCTATTTTGTTTATCGCTCCAGGGGAAAGTCGGTCCCATACAAAAACCCACTTACTGTCTTAGATCATATAAGCATTATAGCTGAATTATTTTTAAGGGCAGATTTTCACTTCAAGTCTAAAAAAAAAAGTGTTTTCAGGGCAGGCTTAGTTAAATGGATTATGATAGATTTAAGTGCAACTTAAGCCAGTGAAAAAGTTTGTTGAAGAAAAACTTGGTAGAGAGGCAGAAGAAGTACTTTGTCCATAGAAAGTTCATCTGTTTTCAAAATAAACAGAGGCATGGATTTAGTCACAGTGCCCGAGGTCTGTACTTGTAGCTATAAATTGGTCTCGTCTTAACAGCCTCAGTGTTACAACATGCTTGAAATTTCACTGAAATTATGCTAATCTGTACTCCAGTTATTTTTATATGAATAAATTAGCATGACTAACTTGTACCATTGCACCATTTTGTTTTTCTCGCTATAACTTGTATATGTGTTGAAAGGATGAAGGACTTAGGCAAGACATTTGTGCTGCTTTATTCCAGTCTGCTTGTCAATACACCAATAAAGTTAAGTTATTCTGTCTTCCCAAATTCATCATTGTATCAGAGATCTCAAAAAATGTGTCCTACCACTACAATGTGGCCTCAGAACCACTGTGAACACCTTTAGCTTCGAGCTTCTCCCTGTTGTCAGATTGCTGTGATATAGAGCTGTGTGGGAAACACAGCCATTTCCTGACACCATCTCAACATTACATTCACAGTCTCACAGCCCACCCACTGCTCACAGTCTGTGGCTGGAAAGCTGCCTTTACAGGCCGAGATGAGTGTAGAGGATCCTGAGAGAAGGGTCTGTAAGTCCAGCAGACATTCAAAGAAGTGACCACAAGCACAGAGCCAAACCGACAGACGCCAATGATCAGCAGAGAGCGTGCCTGTAGATCAAAATAAAAAGATTGGTATGCCTGTGGGCCAGCAGTCGTTTTGTTTCGGCTTACTGCACATTTGGTCTTCTTTTTTTTTCCTTTAAGCATCAAACAGCAGAATTCCTCTTTACAGACTTCAATAACTGGTGCCAGTAAATCCAACATTGTGATGTCTTCTATGTTCTTTTTCTTCTGTGTGAATAAATACGGATGAATGTCTAAAATGGTAGATTATATGACATTTGAAAGCAAAAGAGAATGTATCGTCCTACCTGCATCCACTACATTGTTCTTGAACGTGTTAGAGGGAGGGAAGCAATCAATAAAGGAAAAATAAACGAAAGAATAAAATACAGTTTTTATGTTAGCGTGCCATACACAAGTAGTACATGTGTTTAGCGGCATAAATCGGTTTTACATGATCACATTGTGGCATCAGCTTTACTTTTAGAGTTTAAAAGGCAAATACCTATAATCAGACTCATTAAATGGTGTTATAAGGACTTGGTTTAAGGCTTGGGTAGTGTTATTTTTAGGTCATTGTTTGCATCAGGGAGCTACTTGTGGGTAGGCTAAGTCTCCAGAATATGACTGTAAGTTAGTGTAATGTCCTGAAATGATGGAACCGTATGTGTGTGTGTGTGTGTGTGTGTGTGTGTGTTGCCTGTAGCAGACTAGCTCTCTCTTGGACTCGATGAGTATGACAGTGGCTTCTTCAGAGTGGCTGATTGTCTACTGGTGAATAAGCCACTCCTGGGGTTTCTGTGTAAATGGCGTACTAGAAGCAGATGTGTGCCATTGTTTGTAATATAACCAACACTAGCTTACTTGACAGATGTGTGATTATTTCCACTGTTGAGATAAGGAATTCTTCTCCTGCTTTATAATGAGGTTACACTTGGCATGTGAGGAGGCTTCAGTCAAATCCAGAGTTGGTGGAAACTCTCACCCAGTTTGAGTAGTGTGTGTGTATGTTGCTGACAGTTTTGCTTTCTGGTTCCAAATAACAATTTGGAAAAAGGTGTAGGAATAATAATTGAGAGGATTCATAGTTTAATACCAATTTACATGTGTACAGTTGTTTTAATGTTTTGGTTTTTCAACCTCTGAAATACAACAGCATTTGTGAGTTTACATTTTTCTGTCATTTTGTGCTATTCCAGCTTTTACAATAAATAAATATAAACGTGCTCTTCCATCACTGTTTTTGGGCTACAGAGTGAGGATTGTAACTCAACAGTAATATCCTACAATGGTGCACCATGATTGAGCAATTGATGGTTGTTATGTACAGCAGACATGCTTCCAAGGCCTACGCATGTGGTTTGTTTGAAAGGTTTGAGACATTTAGAAAAGAAAGAAAGGTCTTTACTCTGTGAAATGAAAATGAAATGAGTAGATGTCTGAACTAACCACTGGGCTCTCTAAAGGAATCACTTCCTGTATGGGTTTTTGGAGTTCATTTAGTCTATAGATAGTCTGTGGGAGCTGTTCAGTTCATTGCATGTTGTGAGATGTAGATATGTATTGTGCGCATGATAAAACCAAAACCAATGTGTGTCTTCATTGCTGTAATAACAGTAACACCAGCGATAGTGACAAAACTAGTTCCCTTCATTTGTATTTTGCAGGATATAGAATATGAGTATAAATAGAGGGTACTGTTTTATGTGTTGCAACTGTCTTTACATACACATTAATGTTTTTTGTAGTTAAAGCTATTTTCACAATTCTTTTAGATAACTTAGATGCAACGTCAGGAGTTAAGTTTCAGTTTTATAATGCTACTTTGTTGAAGGTTAATACCATCGTGTCTCCATTCGGTTTCCCTCAAGAGTCCTCTGTTTGTAAAGAACATGTAGGTGGGTGGAAAAATAGTTTTGCTACAGAAGAGCAGTGATTCTCAGCAACTGGGTGAATGAATTTCTTGTATACCTGAGCCCAGAAATCAATATATATTGACTATGTTTTGACTGCCAAAGCCTTTTGTTTGTTTGACTTGATTTAATTTTATTGTCTTTTTCTCTTTATAGTAAAAGTGAGTGATTCTGTGGGGTTAGTGGACTGAATCCACAATAAATATTAGACAGACAGGTAGATAGTAGACAGGTCAAGTCATAAAGTGGAACACATGTAACACACTTTGCAGTTTTGTAAACTATACTCTAATAAGAGCCAACAAAAAAAAGCACAAAAAAAATGTATATACCTTCCTGTTTGGCTTCTATTGAGTCTATACTTTGTTGTGTGTGTGTTGTGGGTGTGTGTCGGCATGCTTTCACAAAGAGGGAAACCCAGTCAAAGATGAGCCTTGTACTTCAAATGTCTATTTCCTCAGGTATCCTGCTGTCTCTGTCTCTTCATTCCTGGAGGAGCTGACCCTATCTCGCTTCTGTCAGAGGGCAGTTTGGATAACAAGCTGGGGAAGCAAGCTAGAATCAAGGTGTTTAGGAGCGCTTTTTCTGTGCCTCTGACACCAGTATTTTACTTAGCCTTTAAGGTGGAGTTGCCTACGTGGTAGATCAAACTGACAGCTGTTTTTCCTCAGGTTTATTGAATACATTGAATGGCGCTAGAAACTAGATATTTTGGGCCCCTGATCCTTGTTGTGTTTTATACACATTTTTATACTCTCATTTGTCAGCGCTGTGGCCTGAAATCATATAATTATGATACCTCACCTCTTCCATATATCTTCAGTGAGCACTCACTTCTACAGATCCTTTGAAATTAAAATGCCTGTAGAAATATATTTTGAGTAAAATGACCTGTCCTTGTTAGCAAGCTGGTTTTTCGCCAGCAAAATTACAGCACAGCGTAACACTGCTGTTAAAACAAAACATAATTGCACAGAATGCCTTGAGGAAGGTGAAACGATGTAAAATGGTCAGACTAGTGGCCTGAAGTGCAGTGCTGTAAGGAAAACATAACCTTCTAGTGTTTTGTCACTCTTTACAAGCACGACTCACAAAGTAAAAATAAATAAATACATTTGGAATTAAATCAGTTCTGATATAAAAGAAAAAACCACATTAAATAAAACTGAAGTTACAACTTAACAAAATATAGTAAATACATAAAAAGCTGAAGAATCTGCAGACTTTCAGGGGCATCCACACAGGAAATGATGCACAGTGACATTCTTCAACTTCATGTGACAACAGGTGAAATACCCGCTAGTGATGTGAAGCTGGCAGGTCTCGAGTTAAATTTTTCTCAACGTGCAGGTGAATCCGGTCTTTAAGTGATGATGTATGAACCTTACTTCTGGGTCCAAACTACTCTGCGTTTATTAAGGCTGTTATGTTTTTAACATGTTTTAATGCTTTGTATCTTGTTCTATTTAATCTGAACAAGCCCCTAAAAAAAAAAGAAAAAAAAAAAAGTCAGTGATCACTGTCTGCCTCTCTTGGTTTTTATTACCACTATTCATCGGCAGCACGTTTTAAAGCTTGGTTTTTAAAACCTTATGATGTAACTACAGCCCAGCCCATACAACGGTATATTAATGACTAACCTCGCATTGTGGATGGATTATCTCAGTAGTTCTCCCGACTTAAGTTTGGTCCGTTTACAGCATCCTGCCATGCCAATTGCATTTGTCCCTAACCATCGGGAACCCTCACGTTAACCATGTAGCTAGCCACCACGTAGCACATCATTATATACCAGCTTACCCAACTTCAGAAACCCTACAAACGTCACTACTGTTTAGTTTTCTGTCTTCATTTATGTCGGAAGTGATAGCAGAGCTGTTTTAATTTTTCAGAAATCCCTCAGTCAGAACATGGTATATCATCTTTAGATGGAAACTAGCGAGCTTAAATAAATTCTGTTTTCATGGATGCCTGGATGTTAAATTTAATTGTTATGCTTGGTAGAGCAGCCACACTGATCATTTTATTAAAGATGAAAGAATTTAGACAGTTTGTAACTCTCAGTGATGCCACAGTGTTCGTTTGACTTTGGAACCTGAAGCGGAGTTTGGACCCAGAAACTGCTAATGACGTCAGACTTGAAGACCGGATAGCGAACCAAATAGTGAAAGACTCTGATCTGGATCTGGTTCAGATTCACTTTGTTATCAGTGTTTTTTTGTTTTGTTTGTTTTGTTTTAACACACAAACAGTAGTAGAAACACACCGACTGGCCGCAACCATTATTGGGTACAGTCTAAATTTAATGTTTTGATCTCTCTTGGTTGACTACAGCGGCGACTGTAGCTAGGATTATGCACTTGAATTGGAAGGGGTAAGAAAAAAAACTCAGTTGAATGCAGTCTATAATCTACTGACATCTAGTGGTGAGATTTTACACATTGTAACTATAAGGTAGCCTTCAGTAGTTAAGTGTGCCTATGCAAAGGCACACTTACTATTATTCGTCAACTTTTTTCTACTTCTTCTTCTTCTCCTTTTTCTGCCTGAAATTTTGTCGCGTAACTCGCCCCGCAGCTTTGAGACAAGCTCCACATATGTTATATCGTTTTGTGCGGCTCGATCGGGAATGGTGTGCTATGACTTTTGGTGTTTATAACTTTTATACTTTTTAAAGTATTAAGCTTTTTATGCAACTTTTGGTCCCATTGAAATGAATGGAGAACATCCCATAATCTGCTCAAACTTTCTTTAAAACTTGCTTGTGTTTGAAGCTTCACCACGTCCGCATACTTTCACCTAGAAACACCATTCCAACTTTAAAATGTTCTCCCATTCTTGCTCTATCACTGTGTAATTCAGCTCTTTCATATCTCCTACCATTGTTTTTTTAAATGTTCTTTAATCTTTTGGGTGGAAACATGAGAATTTCTCAGCCAGAACATGTGTTACTATCGTTGCCAGGCCACGTGACTTAGAGCGAGCTTGCTCTAAGGTTTGAATCTGTTCTTCTTGTCCAAACAAACTCTTCTTAATCACTCAATTTTTTTTCTCCATCCACACAAAGTATACATCCAAACGTAGGTATTTTTGTTGGCTTTCAGAAAATGTCACCATCATTATTGTGGGAACTACCGTTTTCTTTCAAATCGCCTCGAAGCAACACAAGGTCGGAAAACTCCCCATTCAAACGCTATG